>BQNB010042811.1:0-45892 GCA_026074375.1 Tanacetum coccineum | reverse complement strand
GGTGATGGCGGCTAGGGGGGTGATGGTGTGGCTGTAGCGGGAGTGGCTGTGGAGGGAGATGGGGTGACGAGGTGGCTGAGGAACCACTGGTGGCCGGCGTTTGGGTGGCCGGAGGTTGGCCGGAGCGGGTGGCGGCGCCGGATTCCGGTGGTGGCCGCCGGAACCCTAATGGGAGGAGGGGGAGAGATGAGAGTTATAAGTGTGTGTTGTATTTATAAGAAATGAAATGAAAATTTTTATAAAATTTTTATTTATATTAAAACTTTAAAAGTAAAAGACAAGTTAAAGATAATTGAGGGTAGATTTTATAAATATTCCCCAGGGACCTAAAGTGTAACTTTTGAGTAATCTTTTATAAAATAGTGGTTCGGGACTCGTTTGGGCCACTTATCGGACGATTCAAAATACGAAACTTGCGCCATTGTTTTTCAAATCATTTTTCTGATAAAAACGAGTATTTACTTGATTATATTTTATAAATGTTTTTATAAAATATAACTAAAATCATTATGATTATTTATTTATTTGGTACCATTGAGTGTCACGGGCAAGCTTTGTCCGTAAAATTTAAAACTTTAATTTGAACATTCGTGTTTTAAAATAACCGCTTTTGAATAAAAATTAAATAATTTATTAAATATTTTTATTTAATAAAAAGTGATAATTAAATATAAATTTAATTATTTTTGGGTCGGTACGAGTTGCGTTCAAAATTTTGCGAGGCTATTTCAGTCATTTTCTGCTTGGTTTCAAGTCTCGGGCAAAACTAAAAAGTTGTCCGGAATGTCGTTTTATGTCAAACGCTAGTATACCCCATAATTAATAATTCATTTTGGCGGGTCGTTTTTGATAAATCAATTTGAGAATAAAATATATCTTCTCGTTTTCAAGTCAAATAAGTTAGAAAAATAAAATAACCAATGAGAGATAATAATAATTATTAGTATTTATAATTTAAATACGTTTCAAAAGATTACCGACTACGCGGTAATCGTTTTTATGTGACCGTAAAAGGTCAAAAAGTCAAAAGTCAAGTCGGACCCAAAAAGTCAAAGGGTAAAATAGTAATTTAAAATATCGAAAATTGCGGGGTGTGACAGTACCTACCCCTTAAAGGAATCCCGTCCCGGGATTCGATTTTTGTTAACCTATTGTGTGATTAGGAACATATTTAGGATTTAACAAATCCGTTTTTAAACATGGCGTTGAAAATTTTATTCAGCAAAATTCAATGTTTTGACACTTCTTAATATACAAAATTGTTAGGATTAATGTTTTCTTAACTTAGTACCGACAGTACAATAGTTAGTACCGACAGTTATACTTAGTACCGACAATCATTACCAGTTTTGTGGTTGATATAACATGTTATAAGGAAAGTCTATTGATAGTGAAAACATAAAAGGAGAAAGTGTAGACGTGTGGGTATGTCTGTATAAGGGTTTAAATGTGTTAGGGCAGAGGATATCAGTAGGACCGTGATTAAATCAACGGGCTTAAAAGATGTAAGTATTCAACTTACTCAGGAAGTATAAGGATGAATGACTCCACACACCACAAGCGAACGATGCGAACAAAGTATAACCGAACGGCTCTAATTGCGACCTAATAAATAGACGCGTCGTAGAACGAGAAATAATAATAATAACGGAACGTTGCACACAACGTTCAATAACGAAATAGACAACCATATATGTTTGTGCTTTAGGGTTTAGTCAACAAAATGTGTTTTTTACGAACTTGATTAAGTTTTTATGACGATGTACGACGTTCTTACGAAAAGTTACTATTTATAGAAAGTTTCCATTTTAAGAAAGTTTTTAGTTTCGGGATGTTAACAGCATCCCCTAATTTAATCGTTTCTATATCTCCAAAAACGAACTATTGAAACCATATCGTCTAACCAAAACACTTAGCTTGCTAAATATATACATAATTTTATTTTATTTTGCTATAATTAGAAATGACCAACGGCAATGACTTATCCTTTTTAGAAAGGAAAAAAAATAAAAATAATTACCTTCGTTTTTGGATAATTAAAAAGCGCCTACGAATATCTTTTTAAGCTTTCCGCACTAAAAAACTTTTAGAAACACTTTTAAACATCCGTTTACCCTCATTTAAAACTCGGACCAACAACTATATTTTTATAAATCACCCATGGACTTGACCATAATGCCACAATATTTTTCAAACCATCCAAAATTCTTTTACGCCAAAACCAATCAACAAAATTCACTATAATTCAAGCATAACCTTATCTAAATCTCACAACCTCTTTAGCAAGAACAATTTGTATATTCGAAATCATCAGAAATCTTTATTAAAATATTTATTCATTTTAATCATTTGAAAATCATAGCACAAACATATGGAGTCGTGAATCAAAAGTATAAGAATACACAACAACAATAACTATAACACGGTGATGGAATGTGGAGAGTGAGGACATTTTGAGAAACAATATCCACAGAATAAAGGTCAACAATTAGGAGGAGCTCGCGGGAGAGCTCAAGTGATACGTGATGAAATATCGTACTCAGTCGTTAGTTCGAAGATAAATCAAATCCATTAGCTCAAAAGCGCACAAGTCGGTTAACTCCACAAACAGTTCGTGATCGTAAGGTTTTGTAACGGCAAGAGTAAAAATTTTAAGAATGAGATAAGGTAGTTCAAGTGAGGTCTTAAAGTTCTGCCTGAATGGTAAGACACGACGCGGTCCTAGTGTCTTTTTAAACGGCTTCCCGTTGATTATCAGTTTCGTGTCCATACTTATGACAGATCGTAGTGTTCCCAAATCCCTAATAGGTCAGTGTGTCGAGTTGTTCATCTCATGAACTTTCCAGTTTAATTGGCATCTAGTCCTTTAGGTCGATTTTCGAGTAGACGCTACATCCTCGCAGTTGATCGAAAAGATCGTCTAAACTAGAAAACGGGTAACGGTTAGCTTGTTAAATTCTCAGCTTGTCGATGTACATCCTGAAGGATCCATCAGAGGTTTTGTCGATATGAGGATCTCATAATTCACGTGATTCTATCTCACTAAAAGGTAAGTATACTGAAGAAAATATTCTAGTTCTATTGGTTATAATCCACTTAGAGTGATATGCCTCATTCATTGCTAGAACCTTTCCATCCGAACATTTCCATGACTATCGAGGAAGCATGATTAGTCTCTCGGCTAAGGGTATGGTGTTTCTATATACCAAGGTTGAAGAAAATCTGCTTAGTTATGATGCTTACGAATATAAATACACGTGACCGACGTGACTCATGAATACGCACACAAAATATTAATAAAATACAAGTACAATATAATCTCGTTAACAATGTAGGGAAAAGAAAGAAATAGAAATGAAAAGTAAGGGTAATTTAACAAAACAAAAAAAATTATAGTGACTACTCCCAGCATAGCATGGTCCTTTCTGAATTTATACATAGGTGATCAAGCTATGTATAATTTAAGGAAAAACATCCTAACGATGGTATCTCATTTCTAAATTAAAAAAAAAAAAAGAAAAAAGAAAAAAAAAATTATTTTATAAAAAACAATCGTATATCGGTATAAACGAGATAGTTTGATTTAGGTAGCAAAATAGTTCGTGGGTATATAAAAACTGGTTATATGTATCTTAACGACGCAAGATATTTTGTAAGATAACAGGAAATGTTTTATGAGGCGATAACAAAAATAGTTTACAAGAAAGTTACGTGACGGTTTATAATGTAATGGTAACAAATGGTTTACGAGTTGACAACCCAATAATTTATAAAGTGGCAACATAATGGTTTATAAAAGACACGAAGTAGTTCATAAGATGTTGACGACATATTTCATAAATTGACAGCGAAATAGTTTATAAATAACAACGAAATAATTCATGAGGTGACACCGAAATAGTTTGTAAGATATCTGCAAAATAATTTATAATAGGGTAGCAAAAGGGTTTATAATTAACCGTAAATTAGGTTATAAAATGAAAACGAGTTAGTTCATTAATTGATAGTTAGATAAGTTATGAGGTAATAGTAGGGTAATTATAAAATGTTGACAAAACGGTTTATGGAATGATATCAAAATAGTTTATAAGGTGTTAAAATAAACAAAAAGCTATCAACAAACGGTTTGTAAACTGGTGTAAAATAGTTCATAACGTGACAACAACTATGTTTATAAGACGACACTAAAATAGTTCATAGGATACCATCCAGTTTAGTTAATAACAATAAGACAGTTTACATAATAATAGTGAAATGGGTTGTAAGATGGTAAAGGAGTAGCTTACCTATATTTACTAGGGAATTGAAGTGTAACTGACAAAATTGTCATGACACAAATTTGAACGGATCAATTATAGCAAGTCTTCAAAGTTTAAGGGCTAATTTGGAAGTTTTGAGTTCAAAGGACTAAAATTGTAAAAAGAGAAAAGTTGTTTTTTTAGAGGGAAAAAGGAAAGTAACAACTACAAGGGCTAGAGCTGCCAATTTCCAAAGTCTTTTACACTACAAAAGAGCAAATCAAACACATGGGCCATTTTTGCAAATAAGGGAAACTTTCAAACCACAAGACGCGGCTTAAAACCTATAACCGTCTTCCCAACTGAATTTCCCGCCAAATTCCACCACAAACCCAAAATGCCAAATCTACCTTCCCCGCTTCCCCCACTCAATGTAACCTCGTATTAAACCCTCTTCCACGTCAATTCATCCACATGGCATCACTGGATTGGTCTATTTCTTTCTAAAGGCCACGTGTAAACTTGCTATTGGTTCGAACATGTCAATAACTCATCAACAGCTCAAGCTTTCATCCTCTCTTCTTCAATCTTCTATAAATAGAAGTGTAAACGTTCAGTTTAGTTAGTTAGTTAGTTTTTAAAAGTTTTTTTTAAATTTTCCTTGTATTTTCATTTCGTGTACTGTAGCAATTGTTTTTTAAAAAAATCCTTTCAATTCCAGTTGAGCTTATTGTTACTTCTCTTGTACTTTCAATTTCTAATCAATAAAACAATTTAAATTGAGTTTGTGATTTTCTTTTCAAGTTTAAGCTGTTTTTTTTATCTAATAAGCTCTAATAAGCTCTTTTGAGCTTATACTTGTTCATAAGCTCAAATTCAGTTTAAAATTTGTTGAAAGTCATTTACCTACTAGTTTTATCCAATTTACATCAAAGTATGATCATTTGAGTTCATTGGAATCATTTTTGAAGCTGTTGGAGTAAATAAGCTTTTAATAGCTTATTGAGCTTATAGCTCAAGGTTTAGAGGCTTTGGAAGCCATTAGGAACACTAAGCTTCTACTCTTGGATAGCTTAGTGTGAAGATACTTCAATTCACAGGTTTAATTCTCTATATTTCATCCTAGCATTTCTTTAGCTTATTCACTTTAGCTTATTAGCTTATCTTTGTAAGTGCTTAACCATTGTCAAAATTACTCAGTTAGTATAGAGTTTTTAATGCCTTAAGTTGTTTTAGTTAAAATCCATTAGGTATTCATAACTTGAGTTTCTGTCATAGTAAGTGATAAGTATCCTAGGTGAGTAACTAGCTTATTTTTCTACATAAGCTAGTACTATTAGAGCTTAGATAGCTCATTTAACTTAGTTAGAGTAAGAGTAGATAAAAGATTTAAGCAGTTTTAGTTTTAAAATAGATTTTAGTTATAAAATAGTTTAGACAGTTTAGGTAAGGTAGTGTTTGGATTTAGGTGTTATTGATCCTTAAAGTCAACTTTAATGTGTAAAGTTGAATGAGTCAGTTGTATTAAGTGATATTTTAGAGTTTTAAGAAGTTTTAGAGATTAGTTTGAAGAATTACAAAATTTTAAGCTCTTAAAAACCTTCCTTGCACCAGGGCAGTTTAGAGTATAAGGTAGAATTAGTGTTTAGTGATCTATGGTATTTTAGTGATCAACTATAGTTAATATAGGATGAGGAACAATTAGTAGGTGAAAGTATGAGTTCTAGTTAGGAAACTTAGCCTGCATTTTAGCTCTTTGCCAATTGCATCAGCAAACAGCAGCTTATACTGCTGTTGCTTGTGATCTTTTAAGCAAATTTTTAGCATTCATAGTTAGGAGTGAGAATCTAGCTGTGAACATCTAAGTAGTACTCCCTTAGCTTAGTATAATAAATCTCTTAGTTTTCATTTTAAGCTTTTAGATTAGCTTATTTGTACTTTCAAAAAGTAGTATATCAGCAGTTATAGTAATAGCTTATTTTCTTAATGATTTCTTATTTCTAGTTTTAATTTTTAGAAACTTGTTATCTAGGTTTGCTTAATATCCTTAGCATAGTTTATTTCCAAAATATTAGCTTCTAAGGTTTAGAGATAAGCTCTTTAGCTTATTAGAAAAAGCTCAAAAATCAGTCATAAGCTGAACTTGCACTTTTTAAGTTCAAATTTCTTGTTAATCTTTTAAACCTTTAGCCTTTTTCTTTTTAGAATCATTAAGTACACATCTTAATCTACAAGTAGCATCTTTTAGTTTCCATTTTCATGTAGTAATAAGCTAGAAATAAGCCAAAATCTAAAAAGCTTTCAAAAACACTACTTTCTGTAATCAGTTCAAAAGTGCTTATTTTCCAGCTTATCTAGTTGTCAAAAGTAGAAAGTGCCTTCATTAATGTTGTTTAGAATAAGCTGTTCTATAAGTTTGTAGTTTTAAGTTTTAGCTGATTCTCATTTTTTAATAAGCCAAAAATAAGCCATAGCGTAGGGTCTGTTTGGTACTTTCTCCATAGTTTAGGGTTATTCGTTTTCACTGCATTGTAAATTTCTCATAGTTTGCCCGACTACCCTTCTCTTTCCTTTATTGCATTTTCTACCCTGTCTTTTTAGGAAATATAAAATAGATTTAATTAATATTAGATTTTGTTTTATAAAATTAGGTTTAGTCTTTTATTGTCAAAATTAGTGTTCAATTGGTTTATAAAAATTAGGGCTTTTTGTTCCAATTGATTTCTGCACTAGTTTAGTATTTTAAAACCATTTTTCCATATTTTTCCAGTTAAATTTGTAATTTCTAGGAATTAAAATAGACTTTAGTTAATTCCTTTTTCTTAGAAAAATCATAAAAAATAGAAAAATAGTTGAAAAATTAAAATTCTTTTTGCAATAATTTTCTTTTTAAATCTAGTATTTTTGAAAAATAAAAACAAAATTTTAGTGATAATTTTTAGAAAAAGTTTATTTTTGATTAATTCATTAATCTTTTAAAATTCATAAAAAATTCAAAAATAGTTAAAAAATTCCAATTCTTTTTCCTAAAATTTTCTTTTTAAATTTGTAATTTTTAGGTATAAGTTTGCTAAAATCGTGCCTTAGATTTTCAATTTTATTTTTAAGCTCGCGTTTTTACTTTTCGTGCATTACTTAAATTTCGAGCTAGTTAATTGTTTTTAATTCGTGCTATTATATTTGTAGTATAATCAAAGTTCAAAAATCCTTTATCATTCTTAACTCGAATCTTTCTAAAATAGTATAAACTTTAATGAAAGATTTACTTATGTATAAAATTTTTAGATTTTCGGGCTTGACTTTGCCGTTTTGTATTGTCGTTTCCTTTTCTTACCATAAACAATGTTTTATCCTACTTTAAATCATCATCAATGTTGCCAATATACTCGGTTATTCCCTATATCTATAATTAATCGTGATCAAATAGTAAATAACATCACTAAAAACCAAACACACCAATATGTTGTTTAACTATATCCAAACGCCCTCTTTGGGCCGTTATCCACAAAACCAAACGCACCCTTTGGGTGTTAATCCGTCGAAACAAACACCCCTTTTGAGGCTGCCATTAATCGCAGAACCAAACGCCCTCTCAAGGCAGAAATAACCAATATACAACGACCCCTTAAAATTTACATTATTACAAATAACTTAAACAAACAAACTAAAACTAACTAAGTTATTAGTTTTTATTATATTTATATAACCCAACCAAAAGAAAATATAAAAGAAAGTGATGTGGTGGGGGGGAAGATGGCGGCTGAGCCGCGGCTGTGGTGGTTTCGATTGGCTGCCGCCGGCAGTGGTGGTGGCGTGAAGATGGTGACCGGAGTTGGGTGGCGTGGTGGTTAACGATAATGAAGATGGTGGTGTCGTAGATTGTGGTGGTGGACGGCTGTGGTGTAGTGAGGGTGACGATGGTGGTGGGGCGGGCGAAGATGATGATGGCGTTGTGGAGGAGGGTGGTGGTGTCGTGATGTCGGCGTGGTTGGCTGAGGGGGGAGATGGTGAAGGTAGTGGTGGCTGGTGGAGTTTGAAGGTGGTGGCGGTGGTGTCGGGTGGGAGAGTGTGGGGGAGATGGGGTGACGAGGCGGCTGAGGAACGACTGGTGGCCGGCGTTTGGGTGGCCGGAGGTTGGCCGGATCGGGTGGCGGCGCCGGATTCCGGTGGTGGCCGCCGGAAACCTAATGGGAGGAGGGGGGAGAGATGATTTAGATGTGTGTGTATATATATATAAGAAATGAAATGAAAATTTTTATAAAATTTTTATTTATATTAAAACTTTAAAAGTAAAAGACAAGTTAAAGATAATTGAGGGTAGATTTTATAAATATTCCCCAGGGACCTAAAGTGTAAATTTTGAGTAATCTTTTATAAAATAGTGGTTAGGGACTCGTTTGAGCGACTTAACGGATGAATCAACGCACGAAACTTGCGCCATTGTTTTCCAAATCATTTTTCTGATAAAAATGAGTATTTATTTGATAGTATTTCACAAATATTTTCATAACATTTATAAAAATATTCGTTATTAATATTCGTTATTTATTTAATGAACCGGTTACGTCTCGTCCGAAATAGAAATAAAAATAATTTCTAACCCATATATTCGCGTTATCAACAAACGTTTTCGAATAAAATGATGACTAAATTTATTAAATATTTTTATTTAATAAAACTGTTAATTAAATATAATTTAATTATTTCCTCGTTTCTAAATCTTGCGAGGGCATTTCAGTCACCTTCTGACTGTTTTCGGGTCTCGGTCAAAACTAAAAAGTTGTAGGATGTCGTTTTTTTACATCAATTGCTGTTAGTGTCCGAATCGTGAAAACGTAATTTAGCGGGTCGTTTTTGATAAGTCAACTTATGAAAAATATATATCTTCTCGTTTTCAAGTTAAATAAGTTTGAAAAATAAAATAATAAATGAGAGATAATAATAATTATTAGTATTTATAATTTAATACGTTTCAAAAGATTACCGACTACGCGGTAATCGTTTTTATGTGACCGTAAGAGGTCAAAAGTCAAAAAGTCAAATTGGAACTGAAAAGTCAAAGGGTAAAATAGTAATTTAAAATATCGAAAATTGCGGGGTGTGACATTCGTCACACCATTGTAAGCATAAATAAGTTATCTTTAAAGTCGATGTCCTGCCATAAACATGACTTTAAGATATGATAAGAACACGCATTGTGGGACCCAACTACAACATCAAATAAGCAATATTTAATTGTCTTCGTAATCACATCTTCAAATATTCTCCAAAAATACAAGCCATAAATCAATAAGAATAAATTGTTGTTAGAAACAGTTCCATCCGAGATCCAAACGCGTCTGTTGTCCAACATCAGACAAAGCTAGCAGTATAAACCATTTAACCCAACGATACTAACTGAGTAAGCTAGCAGTATAAAGTACTCTGGCAGTACTAACAATCAAACCCAGCAGTACTATCTTTCTTTTGAGCCCAACAAACTACTGTAATCATGTAAGGGACCCCAAGCAAGTTTGAACTGTATCGAAGAATTACTAAACTTCTTATTGTCGACACATAGTAGTATACAACAGCATTATATTCTTTTGGTCAGCAGCATTAAGATAAAGCCAATGAACTAAATAGGAGAAACATAATTCACTTCGCACAACCCACAAAAGTAAATAATAAAGAGCCAGTATTATACCTTTGAGCTCCTTCCTCCTATTGCTTTTAGTGACATTATAATTAATAAGAAAGTGTCACTAAAGTTGTTTTCCTTTAAAACACAAATAAGACATACAAACTTCACTTCCTTTGAGCCCAAACAACACATGAAGTATCACAAATGTTGAATTAACAAATGTATAATAGTGTTAAATTCTTCACGTTGGGCCCAATAGCAAATGAAACATATATTAATATAGAGCAGTACTAACGAACATCGAACATTATTAATATACATCTTGGAACAGTACCTTTCTTTTGCCCTTAATATTATATCACCAAGCAGTACAAGCATCACACGTTATTTCCATAACTAAAACCCTAAAAATCAGGGTTTTATCACAACCAAATCTTTATTCATAATAACTGGAGCTTTTCTTTATTTAAACCGATCAAAGTCGTAGTAAGCAACTCATAAACATTACAGTTGTATCAATTACAATTGTATCATAACATCTTTATGAATTAGGGTTTCTCAAGCTTCTCCATACAAATACGATCATCAACAAACTCTTATTATGAATAGTTTACTGAATTAGGGTTTTTGTGAAAAACCCTATGATCACCGAATTTGAATAAACTTTAAAACAGAACTTTATCTTTGAATGAAAAACAGGGTTCTTCACTATGCAGATAGTACTCTCATTATCAATATGAATCTTAGTCTGCATAAAGTTATATCCATAATCCAACAATTGATTTTGGATCCAAAGCACCTGTCCACAACAATTGGAAGCAGCTATATACTCAGCTTTAGTTGTGGAATTAGCAACCACAGTCTGCTTCTTGCATTGCCATGAGATCAATCTGCACCCTAGGAATTGACAACCTCCTGTTGTGGATTTCCTATCTAAACTTGCTCCAGCATAATCACTATCAGTGTATGCTACCAAATCAAAAGGAGAATCTTTTGGATACCAAAGGCCCAATTTAGGTTGACCTTTTAAGTATCTAAAAATCCTTTTCACAGCATGAAGATGTGAAACTTTTGGGTTGACTTGGTATCTTGCACAGGCACACACTGCAAACATAATATCAGGTCTTGAAGAAGTAAGATACATCAGTGATCCAATCATGGATCTATACAAGTGTTCATCTACATCTTCACCATCTGCATCTTTGAGCAAAGGCTTATGGGTTTCCATAGGTGTGCTTGCTGTCTTGACATCAGTAAAACCAAATTTCTTCAAAATCTCAGTCACATACTTGTCTTGACTGATAAAAATCCCATCTTCCTTCTGCTTCACTTGCAGTCCTAGGAAGAATGTGAGTTCACCCATAGAGCTCATTTGAAACTTCTTATGCATCATCTTCTCAAACTCAATGCATAATGACTTCTTTGTAGAACCAAAAATGATATCATCCACATACACTTGAACTAACAGAATATCACTTTTGACCCTTCTGATAAACAAAGTCTTGTCTATCTTTCCTCTCTGAAACCCATTGTCCAACAAATAAGTTGACAAGGTTTCATACCAAGCTCTGGGAGCTTGATGCAATCCATAAAGTGCCTTTTCTACTTTGTATACTCTGTCAGGGAAGTCTGGATCTTCAAATCCTGGTGGTTGACAAACATAGACTTCCTCTTCAATCTTTCCATAAAGAAAAGCACTCTTGACATCCATCTGGTACACCACAAAGTCTTTAAATGAGGCATAGGCTAAGAATAGCCTAATTGCTTCAATTCTGGCAACAGGAGCAAAAACCTCATCATAGTCTATTCCTTCTTCTTGTGTGTATCCTTGTGCAACCAATCTTGCTTTATTCTTAATCACAATACCTCTTTCATCCTTCTTGTTCCTGTAAACCTATTTAGTTATGATAGAAACTTTGATTGTTTAGATCTAATCTAGGATAAAGAATAACAAAGATAACATTGCAATAGCGGAAATAAAACATAAGAACAATGTTTTAAACAAGGTTTTCATTCCACATACAAACCACAATTCCTATATGATCAGTATAGAACGGTTTACCTACATGTAACAGGATCAAGAACGACCTGACCTTGATCTAAACCAACTATAGATTCTACATCTTTACAACCACACCACGTTTGACACATTTTGGTTCCAATATAACAACACACATAACCACACATATACATTTTTGCACTTATACGACTCTCATACCTAAAACTATGTTTAGGGATCTCTTTATATAATAGAGTCCATAAGACATACAAAGAAAACTAATTGTATTAGGAAACAAATCTTCCTAATATTTATCTTCATATCTTTGACCAAAACTTTTAAAATCTTCATGGTACTCCTACATCTTGTGTAAGAATTCATAATGTCGACTTTGATCCTGTTTATTTTCCTTTATTTCATTCTTGTTCATTGTTTTGTATCATTGATTTGTATCATCAAATAAATATAATCTCCCAATAATCTTCCCCTATTTGATGATTACAAAACCAACATCTTGATTTTTAATGAATGAAACAATCTTCCTCTTAAATTGAAATCTCCGTGCCACCATATTTAATAAGTTGCAAATCATATCTTTGTAATCTTCTTCCCCTTTTGTAATAATCCAATAGGGGTCTTGTGAAGATATGCAACTTGGATCTTTACAACTATAAACCATATATCACACTACCAATCCAGCCTTCCAATGACTCAAATTATACCCTCCATGAAGCCTATATAGTATAATGAATTCAATCATAGAAGCTTAATACATCATTATTTGGTAGTAATAATGACCTATGCATAGTAATGAAAACCTTCCCCTCAAGTGGTGCATGAACATATCCTGATGGTTAAACACTTTGTCAATTAAGCTTCCCTTGAAACCAATATGTTAACCATCTCTTGAATCTTCAAATTCTGTAGGCTTTTTGTAATGATTACTGATGGAGAAAACTCAGTAAAACCAAATTGATGTAGAACTAGAATAACCCACACTTGTGTCCTTATGTATTGTACTATCCATGTGACTCCAAACTCATACATAATTCCTTGAAGTATAAGTAGACCTCAATCTCTTGACAAAATCCTCAACTATATAAGACACTGAGCACTACAACGTAACTCCTTTAAGTGATAGCAAATGTGAGCATTGAGCGCCATAAGAGAAATCGGCACATTACCTAGAATTTTGCAAGATCGTTCAAAAACAAAACCTATAAGCACAACAAGTTATCTGTTAAAGTCATCAACTAACAATTAACACTGACTTTTTAAGATATGATTAGAACACACTACCCGTGAAACCAACTTCTACTTCAATAATGATAAAACAAAAATCTCTGTAACAATCTTTAAATAATCCCAAAACTAGCCTTTTTTCTATCAAAAACCAATCCGAGATCCAAATATGTATGTGTTACCGATATCTGACAAAGCTAGCAGCATAAACTCTTTGAAGCCCTATTAGTATTAACTTAATACTGCTTTTTACGCTAGCAGTATCACAAACATATAAGTATTCTTTCAGTACTAAATTACATTTGGCAGCATTAATAGAACTTATAGAACAATAACAAACTTATTTTTTTCAAAACCTAAACATAAAAAATAAATACTCACCAAGCAGCAACGATAACTCCACCAAAAACATACCTTTTCATTGTGTCCCGATTAGTGTCCGACGTGACGTCATTGAATATTTCAAGTACAAAGCATAAAGAACGACCTCTAAGGGTATGTTTTAAAAATAAACATCGTTGCATAAATTCAAAATAATAATAAGTTTTACATTGATCAAATTTAAAAGATACAAAAGTTAAAATGTGGAAGCTTAAATAAGTCTACAAGGTGTATTAAGAAAATCATAGATAAAATCTGGAAAAATTGGTTCGGGCAATAAACTTTATATAGATCAAGCAACAACATCCATGCTAAGCACCTGAGAAAAACATGCTTAAAACGTTAACATAAAGTTGGTGAATTCATAGGTTTTGTTCAAACGTATTAAATGTGGACCACAAGATTTTCAAAACGTATGCGACAGTTATAAGGGATACAACTTCATAAAAATAGCTCATTTACAATATATAAGCTCATGACAACCGAATCTAATACTGAAAGATAGCAATGAACTAGCTATAAAACGGCTTCCCTTCAAGTGTCCGACCAAAGACCACCTAACTATTTCGACATGACATATATCTGTTAAAACTTGGAAGTCTCGAACTAGTAAGTGCTTCTTACCCGGATAGGGATAATTAGTCCCAATAGATCTATTTATTCACTCGCGCTCACTTAACCAACAGAACGGTTACATCAATTAACGGTTCATGATAATTCGGGCAATAGTGGTCTAATCGCTACTTAGGCAACACGTAAACGGGGAATTTCTACTATAGTAAATTATGTCGATTTAAAAACAAGCAATGTTTCTCACCCCAAGTTATAAAACAGTTATTCAAAACAAGTAAAAGTGGGGCTATGAACTCGCCTTGATTGGTGAATCGAAGAAGAATAGTCTAGAATAAAATCACACGATAACGAATGACGGTTCGTAAAGACAACCTATGAAATGATGGTTTGGTTTAATATCGGAGTAGCAACGAATTACGAATAATGCATAAGCATATACTAGTGTACTTTTGTTAATATATTTACAAAAATTAACGCTTGTGATCGTATAGTAATTAAAATGTTTTCGTAAATAAAACGAATAATAATATGTATATTAATATTATATACATATAAATAATTATGTAAAAATATATATTTTAAATATATATTTATATAAATATAATTTGGTGTCTATATCTCGTTTTATCATGTACGTTTTCTAGTATTTACTAAGTATAATATTTTATAAAAAAATTGGCATGACTCGTTCGTGTTTACACGTTTTCCAAAGTCGTAGACATTATTTAAAAATTATTTTCAAATCACTTTCAATCCACTTTTCACAATTACAAACTATATATCAATCTCGTTTCATAATTTATCAAAGGACTATTTGGACCCTTATTGGGCTTTTAGGCCCAATAAGCCTAACCTTATTATTCGTACGTCCAACGTTCAAAATAAGTTAAACATAACGCATCAAAGTCATACACTATTAAATAAGCTATTCACAAACTTATTCAATAAGCTACACCGTTGCTCTACGCCTTGGTGTATTGTATTTATGTTGGGCCTTGGCCCGTGCCCGTTAAGTCCAAAAATGTCATTTTTACTTATCCATATAATCCGATAAGCAAAACATTAAACAACAAACACGCGGCCTAATAATAAGCTATCAATAAGCTCACAATAAGCCAACCAATATTAATCCGAACCACATAAGCTCAAAAATAAGCTCGTGATGTTGGCTTGTTGTATGGACGCAGCTATGAGCCCAATAAAATAACATCAGGCTGTAGCTTGTTAAGCCAAATAAGTTTATAGTTTGTTCTTTTAAAATAAGCTAGAAAATAAGCTAATAAAATATAAGTCGAACCAAAATAAGCTAAACAAATGTTTTCCTTTCTTTTCTAGTTTAGGCCAAAACAAAATATAAGCCCAATAAGCTCAAAATAATCAAATAAGCTTTTCAAAAAGCTTATTACAATAAACCAAATAATAAGGACTATACATAACATTTTCTTATTTATAACGAAAATTAACCCACGATCACAAACTATGATTTCCTTTTTTTTATATTTTCGAAACCCATAGTAATATCACTTTTAAGGTTCATGTAGTTTTAAAATTTTCACAAAATAAGTTTGTACATCAGCATGTAATGCCCTCAAGATATTAGGAAGTACAAGTTATTTAAAATTTGAAGACTTGACAAAGTTTTAATGTTATAGAAGGAAGAATGAGATTAGAACAACCCAAATGTTGTTTAACCAAATACCCCGAATATACAAATATCATACCTTCAACAATCTTCAGAGTTTTTGAATCAAAGATGAAATTTAGAATTTTTATAGGGGTGTGTTTTTTGAGTGGTTAGGAAGCAAGTGAGAAAAGAAAACTCAATTGCTAAGTGTGTGTGAAATATGAATGAGAATGAATAAAGATGGTATATATGGAAATTAGTTTTTTTGACACACATTGTAAGTGTGTGTGTGTGTGTGTGTGTGTGTGTGTGTGTGTGTGTGTGTGCTTGCGTTGGCTAGAGGCCAAGGAACCAAGAGGGGACCAATTTAATCTACCAATGGTGTTTAAGGAAGACAAAACTAGTCGCATGGTAGCTTGTATATGTCCTTATGTGATTCAAAATTCAAAAATGGTGATTCATGCATGTATGTGTGTATGTTTCGTATAGTAGGACAAGAGGAAGGGAGGGGACCAATTTGATCTCCTAATCACATTGTTTCTAGGACAAAAATGCTAGTTGTAACATGTCTTATTGTTATTTGAATCCAACTTAGGCTCCAAGGTTCATTAAGGGTGTTTGTTTGGACGCATGCATGCATGGGGAGGGGTCCAAAATGGTTTTTAATATTACATTATGCTAGTGCTCTTTATTTGATTTAATTTCCAAGCCTTCCATGCATATGCTCATTTTTAAACGAAACACGGTTTACGCAAGTAACGAAACGAATAATGGTATCTTCGAAAATTATGAAATTTTAAATATTTCCCCAAAATGTAAAAACATAGCTATTGCCAAAATACTACAACGTTAGGTGCCCCGGTTCGCTCCCGGCGACGATCCTCAGATAAAAGCGGAAAACTTCCCGGTTAAACGTAAAAGCTAAACGAAACTTTAAAATTTTAAATTACTAAACGGAAACGGCTAAATTATTAGACAGAATTTCTCGGGGTGTCACATTCTTTCCCCGTTAAAGAAGCTTTTTCCTCAAATCTTAGGACGTAGCATCTGCCACCGGTGCAGAAATCGGGAAAAGATGCGGGTACTTCTTTTTCATTTGATCTTCACGCTCCCAAGTGAACTCAGGACCTCTTTTTGAGTTCCAATGCACTTTCACAATCGGAATACGACTCTGCTTCGGACGCTTGACCTCACGGTCCATAATTTCGACAGGTTCTTCGATGAAGTGCAGTTTTTTGCAACGTTTGATCGCATCCAACTAAAACAAGCGGTTCATCATCATAAATTTCTTTAATTTCGAGACGTGAAATGTACTATGAACTCTACTCAACTGCTCTGGGAGTTCAAGTCGATAGGCAACGGTTCCTACTTTAGCAATGATCTTATAAGGTCCAATATAACGAGGGTTCATCTTTCCCTGTTTGCCGAAACGTATCACCCCTTTCTATGGTGACACTTTCAGCATGACCTTATCTCCTACTTGAAACTCAAGGGATTTACTTCTTACGTCGGCATAACTCTTTTATCGATTCACGCACTTGAATACGGCTCTTGATTTGAACTATTTCTCATGGTCTCGTGATGATTCTCTAGGCCATGAGCTGACTATCTCCCAACTTTAGCCCAGCAAATATGTTATCGACACTTGCGCCATACAACCCTCAAATGGAGCACCTTAAATGCTGGTAATGGTAACTATTGTTACATAAAATCCTATTAATGGTACGTGTCTATCCGCAACCTTTTCCAAGTCCGATACACAGCACTAACCATGTCCTCTAATGTTCTAATGGATTCTCTCATTTAACCTCGGCTTTGGATGGTAGGCTGTACTTATATCCAATCGAGTGCCTAATGCTTTATGTAGAGACTTCCAAAAATGTGAAGTAAATTTTCCATCGCGATCATAGATGATCGAAACTGGTACTCCATGCTTTGAGTCTACTTCCTTCAAGTATTGTATTGTCAATTTTTATAACATGTCATCTTCTCTTATAGGCAAGAAATGAGCAGATTTAGTGAGATGATCAATGATTACCCAAATCATGTCTTGCCCAGCCGCTGTCCTCGACAGTTTAGTCACAAAGTCCATTATTATGTTTTCCCATTTCCATTGTGGGATCTTTGGTTAAACCAACAAACCAGATGGTTTCTGATATTCTATCTTAACCTTTGTACATGTTAAACACTTGCTGACATAAGTGGAAATTTTTGCTTTCATGTTAAGCCACCAATATAACTTCTTCAAGTCGTGATACATCTTATCTGATCCAGGGTAGATGGAATACTTCGACTTATGCGACTCATGCATAATCAAGGCCCTTAAATTAGAAAGACACGGAATCCAACTTCGATTGTTTAAGCATAACGTTCTGTCAGTGCGAGGTTCTAACTTGTTAATCATGCCACGCAAATCTTCGTTGATGAAGTTCTCTTCCTTTCTGGCTTACGATTGAGCACTCAAAATCTGCTTAGGAAGGTTTAACCCTATAGTCATAACCAAGGCTCGAACTCGTAGCGGCTTGCTTCTTTCCTTTCGACTCAAGGCATCAGCTACCAAGTTCGCCTTTCCTAGATGATATCGGATCTCACAGTCGTATCGCTCAACAATTCTAACCAACGTCTTTGCCTCATATTCAGCTCCTTCTGGTCGAGAATGTGTTGCAAACTCTTATGATCATTGAACATAACGCACTTGGTACCGTACAGATAATGTCTCCACATTTTCAGGGCAAACACTACTGCACCAAGCTCTAGGTCGTGTGTGGTATAGTTCTTCTCGTGAATCTTGAGTTGGCGGGATACGTAAGCTATGACCTTCTCTCTCTGCATTAAAACCGCGCCCAACCCTTTATGCGAAGCATCATAATATACCATGAAGTTCTCACTTCCCTCTGGTAAAGCCAAAATCGGCACACTACACAACTTTTGCTTCAACAACTAGAATGCAGCTTCTGCCTTTTCTCTCCATTCAAACTTCACGCTCTTCTGAGTCAGTTTCGTCATAGGTCTAGCTATTTTTGAAAAGCCTTCGATAAATCGTCGGTAGTAACCGGCCAATTGTAGGAACCCGATTCAACACTTCACTTCATAAATCACAATACGAATCGGAACTAGAAAGTAGAGAGAGAGAGAGGATCGAAAAAAAAGAGAGAAGAGAGAGAGTTGAGAGAAAAGAGGAAAAGATATATGAGAAATGAAAAAACTAGATATTTTCTAAAAAGAAAATATCTATATATATGAGATATTTTCTGAAAAGAAAATATCTAAATAGGAGCAAGATGACACAGTTCCAAATAATTCATGCTAAGCTTCAACATTTTTCCCCATGGCCTTTTCAAGACAAATTTTAATCACACAGTATTCAAATCTAAGTGACTTAGAATTTAAAATAAGGGGAGAAATGTAATTAAAATGTGATCTAAAAGACTCAAAGTGCTATTCAGAAACGGTTTTATGGTTACGATCTCATACCCTACAACATCTTATTTCATGACGATTCTGAAGTCATAAGGTGGTAAGGTTAGGTATTTGTCCTATGATCCAACCAGAACCAGAGGGATCTACCCAAGGACACTCCATAGTTAGAAATAGCAGTCCTTAGGTATGATTGGAGATGAATGAGTATAAGGGAATAATGCAAACAAGATATGAGCTAACCACTTGAACATCACAGACACGGTGTAGTAATGACGTCTTGGTAAGCATTGAAGGAGTTGAAGAATGAAAAAGAAATGTAAGGATAAAGGTCTAAAGAAAAAAAAGAAGCCCTCACCAACATAGGCAGAAACCGGGTCATTACATATGCTGTCAGAATCACAAAGTTGATTGATTGCTGACAATTGAAAGACGACATCAGGACCCAGTGATGCAATTGCACAAATCCCTTTCCTCAGCCATTCAGGTTTTTTCTCTCAACAGAAACTTGTCTCATTTGTCACGGAGATACACACGACTTCTATTGACTTTCTCACTCTGAGTTAGTTGATATTGAATAGGTGGCAGTCTGCTCCAGCCTCCGAGTACTAAAACCAAAATGCACTAATCGAGTCTAGAGCCAAGAGATTCATAAATAAATCTCATTAGGACACATTCCATAACAAACACTTGTTGAACATCATTAAGTTCACAAGCTGTTAACAAGAGTCCTACGCATTATCCTTGGTGATGTCGCCAGAACATCGAGTGATACTTATGTACTCACAATGATTGATGGAAATCCTTTTGAGCACAGCATCAACAAGCTCTTGGAAGGTACTTGCCGAGATTCTTAAGAATCAAAACTTGTGTCAACAGGAGAAGAACGCTCGGGTGCGATTCAAGTGAAACAAACTGTTCTAGAAATTGAATGACGGCTAAATCAGAAAGATAGTAACTATCTGATTCACTCTTACTGTGTTGTCTGCTTTGGACTTACGTAATGAGTAACTATCAAGGCATGGCAAATCTAATCATCTTTGTTAGAAGACCCTACGCCTTTGAGCTGGAAACCTGTCAAGGAGATTCTTTGAATCTACCAGATCACAGGTATAGGCATTTAAATACTGTAAACTGTCCTACGGAACCGGAGTTAACTAACCAAACCGGCGAATGATAAAGCCATATTCGTACCACCCGCTTATTGCTAACTGTTTATTTCAGGGAATACATAAAGATGGAGATGGTGTTTGCCTCATTCCAGCTGAGAGTCTGAATTCATTGCCACAATGCTCAATCTCAAAATCTACAAAACAGTTCTAATCCGCATCAGATTCAAAAAATCATTGAAAATCTACAAGAATTAAAGGACAAAGACATCTGGCACAAACTCTGATTATACAAGATCTTCTTCAAAGAATCAAGTCTATCAAGGGAGAATGTTAGAAAGCTTTCAAGACAATGTAAAGTATGAGCATGTTGGTCCCCCCCCCCAAGACAAAAGATCGCTAGGTGGCTAAAGAGATCAAAGACAAGCAAGGAAAAGATTAAAAGATCTCGGACATAAATACGAAGGTCGAAAGACAATTGACAAGGCACAATGATCAAAGATCACAAAGCAGAAGGAACAAGCCTACAACGAATTCAGAGACCAAGACCACAGAGATCTTAACGACAAAAGCATCTTCATTGATCTTATGAAGGAGTGTCACAATGTGAACCACTTCGGGGGGATTGTTACCTCTAAATATTGAGTCGAAAACCAGGGAAAAAAAAAAGTTCGGTCATTATATTAGGTCCTCGTTCATTATTAATTATAACGTTGTATTAGGCTGAGACGGAAAACGGGGCTCTTTATAAAGCTAATCGTCACGTGTATCGGGCGAAAGCCAAGTAAACCTAAAGCAATGGCCCATGAGAAAGCCCATAGGCATGCACGCCCCATGGTCTAGTATACATACCCCCCCTCCCCCCCCCCCCCCCCCCCCCCCCCCCCACCCCCCCCCCCCCTCCCCCCCCGCCCCCCCCCCCCCCCCCCCCCCCCCACCCCCCCCCCCCCCCCCCCCCACACCCACCCCCCCCCCCCCCCCCCCCACCCCCCCCCCCCCCCCCACCCCCCCCACCGCCCCCCCCAACCCCCCCCCCCCCCCCCCCCCCACCCCCCCCCCCCCCCCCCCCCCCCCCCCACCCCCCTCCCCCCCACCCCCCCCCCCCATTTTCCACTATGGAAAATGGTGTTTGATCATTTGTAATTTTCTCTTTCCATTTTTGCAAGTTAATCATCCAAATCTCATTTTCTCGTCTACATTCTCTCTAACCCCCCCCTTAAACCCTTCTCTCTAATTTTTCTCCATTTTTTAGTCTCATTCTTATTTCTTGTTTCAATAATGAAGTGAAGGTGATATTGGGTTCTGACAGTTGGTCTCTTGGGTGACGCCCAATCCTTGATAGACTCAATCTTAGCGGGATCAACATGAATGCCTTCGCTATCAATCACGTGACCGAGAATTATAACTTTCGACAGCCAAAACTCACACTTTGAAAACTTGGTTTACAATTCCTCCTCCTTAAGTAGCTTCAAATTTAACTTAAGGTGTCCTTCATGCTCTTTTCTGCTCTTGGAATAAATTAAAGTATATCCGATGAATACGATCACGAATCTATCTAGATCCGGTTTGCACACCCGATTCATCAAATCCATGAATACCGCCGTGCGTTAGTCAAACCAAACGGTATTACTTGGAACTCGTAGTGACCATAGCGAGTCCTAAATGCAATCCTGGGAATGTCTTCCTCACGGACTCTGAGTTGGTGATAACCAGATCTCAAGTCGATATTAGAGTAGACTCTTGAACCTTGTAGTTGATCAATCAAATCTTCAAGTCTCGGAAGTAGGTATCCGTTCTTCACAATAAGCCTGTTTACTTTACGGTAGTCGATACACATCCTATACGATCTATCTTTCTTTTTGACAAACAAAACTAGAGCTCCCTAGGGCGAGGAACTGGGTCTTATAAATCCTTTGTCAAAAAGTTCTTGTAACTGAGTGGATAACTCTTGCAGTTTGGCTAGTGTTAATCGGTACGGGGTTCGTGCTACAGGTGCAGCACCAAGGACTAAGTCGATTTGAAATTCAACTGGTCGAGCAGGCGGTAGCCCAGGCAAGTCTTCTAGAAAGACTTTCGGAAATTCCTATATGATTAGCTCGTCCTCAAGCCGCTTCTCCTTTGACTGGTCCTCAGTCTTCTTAGACGTAACTTAGGCTAGATATACTTGACATCCTTTCTCAATATACTTCTGGGTTTTCGTACACGATATAATATTCAGCTTTGACTTACTTTTGCCATCACAATCCTCGGATTATCAACACCTCATTTCCATAAGGAATATGAACAACCTTCTCGTTACAAACGATCAACGCATGGTACTTTGCCAACAAATCCATACCAATGATGACGTCAAAACTACCAAGCTCTACGGGCATTAGATCTATGTCGAACGGATGACCTAATAATCCTAACGTGCAGCCTCTAAGAACAATATTTGTTTCTGAAATTCTTCCATCGGCAAGTTCTATGGCATAACTAGTGTCTAAAGTGGTTGGTGCAACATCAAGCAAAGCACTAAAGCTAGTCGACACAAAACTTCTATCGGCACCCGAATCTAATAACATAGAAGCATAACAGTTATTGAGAAGGAACGTACCCGTGACAACATTGGAATCAGGGTTTGTTCCTCCTCCACCAATGGCGTAAGCTTTCGCCGTAGCTTCGTTACCTCCAGTCTTGTTTCCATTCTTGTTTCTTGTCTGGTTTCCACGGTTCTGATTCCTCAACTTAGGACAATCCCTCTTGAAATGTCTTGGTCTTCCACACTCATAACAAAGAATACCCTGCTGATTTCCAACTAGAGCCCTCTGAGTGTTTGGAGTAATAGCAGCCCTACAATCCCTAGTCTGATGCCCAACCTTCTTACAGTTTCCACACCTCATAGTACACAACCCTTCATGGTGCATCCTGCACTTATTGCAGTAGGGTAGTGGCCCAGCATACCCCTTTCTTTCATTGTACCCAACCATATAAGCTCTGGCCACATTATGCCCATTAGTATTTTGCCTCTTGAACGACGGTTGCTGTCTACGGTTATCCCTTAGGTTACTTTCCATCCTTCTCTTATTCTCAGTACTCCTTGCAGCATAACCCTGGACCTTCTTGTCCATCAATTAGTTAGCAATGCGTATAGCATCTTGGAGTATGGCCACAATAATCACATTCCCTTGAATGTTGTCCGGTAAACCTCCAATAAACCTTTTCACTCTGTCTTCTTCATCAAGGACCATTCTAGTACATAACCAAATCAACTCCTAAAACCTTTGAGTGTAAGCAGTCAAGTCGTTTCCTTTCATGGTCAGATTCTACAATTCAGTCTCCATCTTCTGGATTTCATTCCTTGGACAGTACACTTCTGTCATCAACTACATCAGTTCAACCCAATTCATGGCATATGCAGCCTCAACACCAATGGTTCTCTTATGATAGTTCCACCAGGTCAAAGCATTGTCCTGCAGTGTGCATGTAGCATATTTTACTTGATACTTCGGTGGACAATTATTGGTATTGAACACAATCTCCATCTTCTCAAACCAGCGGGTCAATCCAACAACGCCTTCGGTTCCCAAGAAATTTTGTGGCTTACACTTCAAAAAGTCTTGGAAAGTGCACTCTCGAGCGACTTGCATGAAACCTCCATAATTCATGCCATGATTCCCATTTCTATTTCCATTTCCGTTTTCTCCATTCCCTCCATTTCCATTTCCTCTGTTTCCTCCATTTCCATTTCCTCTGTTCTCACCTTCTTGTTCATCCCCATTCTCGTTCAGGGGTTCAAGGGTCCTTGCGGCTTCACGAGCCTCCATCTCTTCAGCTACTCGGCAGTTAACCAATTCTTCAACTTCCTCGTGAGTCATAGATGCTCCGGATCGTGTGTTAGGCATCTTCCTACAACACAACAATATAACGCTTAGTAAGATTTCTAGGTGATGTGAAATTGCTAACAGGCTTAAATAAAATTTACGGTTAATTCACATAGAAAATACATGATCGAAATACATATTCATGGAAACCCTATAATGCATGTTGCTAAACCACCCAAACCTTTCCCTGTTTTGTTTATAACACATTTTCCCGCCAACCAAAACCCAAGAACCCCTCACGTGTTCCCCCTCTTTTACCCTGCAACCCTTCAACACCATGGTTAAACCCTTCGTCCCCAACCCACTAACTTACCCCAGCTATAGGATTGCCAACTTGGCAATCCTTCACCATTTTCAAAGACTTTCGACGACTGTGATGACTAGAAAAGAAGCACAAATGATTTGGAGGGCCAAGATTGAGTCTATCATTTCTCCTCACATAACTAGCACACCTCTGAAGCCCCTCGCAGAAGAAGCACACTTGAAGACCAAAGACTTGATCTTTTTGGCTATAAATAGAGCCCTTTGTAAGCCTTTAGGGGCATCTCATCTTTTAGCTTATTTTTCAGTCAATTTTAGCTTATTGTAATCTTTTTTTAAGTCTTGTAATATCTCTTTCAGTTTAATGAAGTTTTGAAGTTTTTTAAGTTAAAATCCGTATTTTAAATTTCAAGTCTTAAAGTTGTTAATTTGTTATAAATTTGGTTCACAAGCTTTTATAATAGCTTAATGTTAGGTTATTAGCAGTAATTAACCAAAAAGAATTAAGTTATTTAGTTAAAAAACAAAAAAAAAGAACAAAAATTCCACTCAAAAAAAAAATACCACAGCTTGAATTTGGGAAGATAAGCCAATTATAAAAGGGCTTATGGACAATACCACTTAGCTGTGATAGGTGCTGGAGCTTGTAGACAAAGCTTTTAATAGCTTATTAACCCTTGTTTAAAGCAAAGGGCCTTGTAAGTCCTTTTTCTTTCATTTAAACTTATTTTTCTTGCATTTGCTTATTTTCAGCTTGTTAGTGCTTATCTCCTGTTCCATTATGCTTATTTATGCTTATTATTGTTGTTTAGTGCTTAAAATATAGATCTTGTAGTTTAAAATCTCATTTTACAAGTTTTTCTTAAAATCTTCAATAATTAGTTGTCATAACGCCATTCTTGTCTGCTTTTTTTTAAGTGCTTATTTGTTGTTGCCTTTAGCTTATTTCTACTAATAATTCATGTCTAATAAGTTATCTTTAGGAGTCTTGGCTTAAATCAACCATCTCAGCCCTAAAAAGCCTAATTCAGAAGTTAAAAGGGGTGTTTTGTGATAAGGACCCAAAGTGGGTCCAGTTCGTTAAAAAACATTTTTGGGTCATTGGCTAACTTTGGCCAGCCTTATTAAGTTAATTTTAAGCTAATTTCAAAAGTTTTTTAAGTCTAATGGTGATTTTTCAAGTTTTTCTATTAAACTCTTACAAACTGTGGTCAAAAACAGTTTGCAAGAGCTTATTGGGTTAAGGCTTTTTAATCTTGTTTTTGAGACTTGTTTTGGTGATAATTATAGGTTTAAAATGCAGTACTAAAGCCTTTGGTTTTCCTAATTGTCCAAGCAAAAAACGTCAAGTAATTTCTGTTAAATTTTCATAGTCAATCTGTCACTTTTTTCAATTTTGAGTCACTTAAATAGTTTTATTAGCTTTTGAAAATTTGGTGCACAAGCTCATTGGAAGCTTGTGTCTATCGTTTCAGCTTATTATTTTATTTAAAGTTTATTTGGGTGGCTTATTTTTAAACTATCTTTTTTGTCCCCCTTTTTTCCTTCAAATCTCCCCTGGTGCTAGCAGATGTTTATCAAACCACTTATTTTGGCTTAGTTGTTAAATTTAGTTTAATGAAGTGCATTTTCAAAAGCTCATAAAACTCTTTAATAAGCTTTAGAAGCTCAGACCTGGAAGACCCCCTTAGCTCAGTTTAACATAAATACCTAAATTTGTCATTATGTATGCAGTTTAGGATTTGTAGTTGAATGCTTATTGTAGCTTATTAACTTTAGCTTAGGGTTTAATCTTGTTTTTAATAGATCATTAGTTGTAAGTTAATCCATTAGTTGCTTTTTCTTTATTTTCTTGTGCTTATTTAAGCTAGCAGCATTAAATTTTAAAACTAGCAGGACTAACTTAAAAGTTAGTACTGCTAGGTTCATAAGCTCATTGTGGCTTAATTTTGAGGTGCTATTGGTGTTTCAAACCCCTAAAAAGTGGGGCTTAATTGAAGCCTTATTGGCAAATCATCAAGGCTTGTGGGCCCCACTTATCCTTAAGAACACTTAAGGAGCTTAAAATAATCCCCAAAAGCTGTCCCAACAGTTTGCAAACAGTTTATAAGCCCTTTGGGCTTATCCATTTTTTTTCTTGCTTGTTTCTGATTTTAAGCGTTCAGTTGTGCTTATTAGGTGGGGACCCTTAAGCAATTTTGCCCGGCGTTAGTATAGTTGTAGCTTATTTGAGCTTATTTAGTTTAAAAAATTCTAAGTCTTAGTGTACACTTAGCTTAATAAGCCATTCTGTCACTTTTAAGCTCATTTTCCAGCTTATTTATAAGCTTTTGTAAAAACTTGTAGTTATAAAAATTGCTTATTTATAACCCTTTATTTTTTTTAAGTTTGTTAAAAAAAGTTTTCAAAAAAAAAATAAAAGGGGAAAGTGGGAAGTCAGGGGTGAGCAAGACTCGAACCCCCGACCTCTACCACTCTCACCCTTTATAAACACAACACACACTACCGCTGCGCCCTTGGGTCTTTTCTGTTAGACCTTTGGGCGCTTTGGTATTTAAAGGTGTTTTGCCCCATTAAGCTTATAAGCTATTTGGGCTTATTTGATAGCTTATTTGATAAGCTGGTCAAGCCAGCTTATTTTTCTTAGGACCGTCACACTTTTAAGTATTTTTTGTAAATTTTTCAGATTTTTATAAAATCGTTTAGTATTTTTTATAATTTATTTTCTTTCAAAACTTTAAAAAATCATAAAAAATAAAATATTAATCAGAAAAATACAAACTTTTTTCTAAAATTTCTTTTAGTCATTATTTGTCTGAGGAAAAATAAATTACATATGTAGGGTAATTTTTACAAAATTTCACTTAAAGAACGGGATTCGTTCCATTCTTGTCTTGATTCGTTTTTGTGGGGGCAAACGCCTACGATTTCAGTCTAGGTTTTTTTTTAAACTTTGTTATTTGTCATTTAGAATCTATTTTAGCTTTTAAATTTGTTCTAGGGTTTAATTTGCAAAATTTAGATTTTTAGCCCTCGTTTTTCGTGCCCGTTTTAGGTTTTAAGTTATATAGCTTTCATTTTTAGGTTTTATTTAATCGTTTTTGCATATTTAACTTGTAGAAATAGAAAACCAATCAATACCTTTGGGTTATATTCCAAACATCAATCATCAATCCGTCATTCGATTTTCCATTTAAGCCTCGTTGGGACAAAACGACCCGGGAATCATACTTCCGGCTACATATATATTTTATTTAGTGGACTTTTGACCATTCCTTGTGTAAAGGTAATTGGTTGAGTGTTTGCTTATATTATATATATATATATATATATATATATATATATATATATATATATATATATATATATATATATATATAGATATTATAATTTTGACGAATCAATTTTGGCGGCCGCTGCCGGAGGCTGAAAACGATAAATCGTGTACGTTGAATTGTGTGTTTGAATCGTGTGAATATTTTTCTTCTATAACAATATAAAAAGTAAAAAATAATCTTTTATTTTCTTTATTATATAATTATCATATAAAAACAAAAGAAAAAACAAAAATATAAAAACATTGTCCATAAAAAAAGAAAAAAAGAATTCACAAATTGGTAAAATACCAAATATATAATCTCAATTGAGGATTATCATAATAACTTCCGTGAACTTGTTGGTTTCCCAAATCGAACAAAAGATTTAAAAACTTGCCATTTGTGTCGCTTACGACGTACGGCTCATATTGAAAGGTTAAACAAACTAAAAAGTGAGTATAAGGAGGGTTGTTCCGAGGAACTACGACCCGAAAGGAGAAATAAGCTTCACGTTATTCCTACTCCTCCGCTCACCTGTGCCATTTATCTTTTGAGAGCTATCGTAGAAGTAGTAGATTATTTGGTTGAAGTTGTCCTACCATCATTGTCTGTAAAATACATTGTGAATAAATCATTAAAAACCAACAAAAAAATTAGTGTAATTTTTTCTTTTTAAATTTCATATTTTGTGCATGCGCACTCGTTCTCAGCCCGTAATCGTCGACTACAACAAGTACCGACAAACTTCTGTTGAATACCCAAACTTAAAACCAAATAACAATCAAGAAACTTTCAATCCTCACATAGTTACGATGGACGATAATCGTACTATGGCGCAATTACTCGAAGCACCCACCGAGGGTTACGAGGATGCGATCGTTGTTCCCGAAATTACCGCGAACAACTTTGAGATCAAGCATGGTCTACTTAATCTTGTTCAAAACAAGCAATTTTATTAGACACGAATTAAAGAAACCCACAGCTCACATCCAATATTCAACAAGATCACTTCAACGATGAAGTTCCCGAACGTCCGATACGTCGGTTAAGCTTATGCTTTTCCCATTTTTCCCTCGAGGGAGCAGCCCGATTTGGCTTGAATAAAGAACACCCCCCTCGATCGCTTCTTACATGGGATGATCTTGTTTCGAAATTAATTAACAAATTCTTCCCTCCCTCTAAAACAACAAATCTTCAAAATGAAATCACAAGATTTCAACAAAAATTTGATGAAAGATTTTACGAGGCATGAGACCGATTCAATGATCTTCTTAGGGATCCCGCTCATGGGTTTTCCCGAATTGCATCAACTCGATACATTCTATAATGCCCTAAATTCGAATGATCAAGATTCATTGAACTGCCGCTGGCGGGTGGTAATTTCTGATAAACATGCCTTGAGAATGCCTAAAAATCATCGAGAGCAAGTCCAAAGTTCGTCAATCACGAAGCAAGGCCATTGTTTCCAAAGTGAGTACGAGCTCTTCTACCCCAGCAGTTTCATCCGATGTTGCTGAGCTAAAAGATATGGTTAGAGCATTGATTCTCGATAGAATACCAAACCCCACTCCCTAAAACGGTTAGAGCATAGTTTTGTAACTTGTGGGGAGGTCATTCTTACCAAAATTTTCAGGCCACCGATGGCAAACATTTATCGTGCAATATCAAGAGTATGTGTCACAAGCCGCTGCGGCCAAATTTCAACCTAGGGAAATACCGTTTACCGACCTCAAATGAATGCAAATCAAATTCAACCTCCCAGTTTTCCTCCCATTCAAAGCCATCAAGGAAATAATCAAAACAATTTCAATCGGGGAAACAATTACAATCAAAACCGAGGGAACAATTTCAACCAAAGCCAAGTTTACCGTCCCAAGGTTAATCAACCACCAGCTTACCAAGCTCCTGTTCCTCAGACACATGGTGTGTCCAAAACTGATTTTGACAACTACGTCAAGGCTAATGATGCAGTTTTGAGGAACATGCAAAACCAAGGCCAAACCTTGCAAAACCAAATGGCCAATTTAACGGACATGCTTTCCAAGTTTGTGACCTCTAATACCGCCTCTACTTCAGGTTCGGGAACTCTCCCTCTCCCTGTAACACCATACCACCCGAAGGAAAATTTGAAAGGTATCACCACCCGAGTGGTGTTGCATATCAAGGACCCGCAATTCTTTCTACTTCATCTTCTCCTCCGAAAGTGATGAATCGTGATACCGAGGTTACAAAGGATACGATGCTTCCTACTAATAACGGAAGCACCGAAGACGTCCAACCTCCGGTAGTTCAAGTCCAATCTCAAAATCCAATTCCAAGCCCGATGTTGATCCCGTTAGTGCTCCGATGCCTAACCAACGAACATCAATTTCCTGTTCCTTAAGAAAAAATGATAAAGACGCCGTAAAAAGCAAACGACCAAATTGAGAAATTCTACAAAATCTTTAGAGATTTAAGTTTCGAAATTAGCTTTACAGATGCCTTGACCCTTATGCCGAAATTTGCCTCGACACTAAAAACTTTAATCGGAAACAAAGAAAGTTAGTGAAATGGTGAACTCCATTGAACGAGAATTGCTCAGCAGTCATCCTAAACAAGTTACCGAAAAAACTTGGAGACCCTGGCCGATTTCTTATTCCATGTGAATTTTCTGGGATTAATACATGCAACGCCTTGGCCGATCTCGGCGCAAGCATTAATCTTATGCCATATTCCGTCTGGAAAGATCTCTCTCTTCCCGAACTAACCCCGACTTGCATGACGCTAGAGCTAGCAGACCGTTCAATCACTGAACCATCGTAATGCCTAAAGACGTCCTTTTAATGGTGGAAAGGTCCAGTTTCAGCAGATTTTTGTGGTCTAGATTTGAGCCAGACCCCGAGTACCTTTAATTCTACGAGAGAAGTTTTCGTAAAGACTATCGTGCATTGATAGAGTTTTACGCAGGCGAAATAAACCCTTCGTGTGGCAAAGAGGCCATCAATTTCAATCTGGACAACTTCGAGATACACGGCTAAAATACAATCATATTACCGATGAACCTAATTGACGTAATTGAATTGCATTGTGAAGAATACACGCAAGAAGTTCTTAGGTTTTTTCTGATTCAGTTGCATACGTAATCCTTCTCCGGATTACAATCCCTAATTGTTTCAAATTCTTCACCAACACAAACCCCTTCGGGATAGTGATTTACTCCTCCTCGAAAGAAGCCAACGCTTTTAATAGCTGTCAATAACAGCCATTTTACGAGAAATTGATGCTACTTAACTATGATCCGGGAGGGTAACCTTCTTATCTGAACACTTCCAATAGTCGAACCGTTACCTCCTCTTCCGAATCATAAAGATTATTCACCGAAATCCGGAAGAACTTAAAGTTGTTGAAGCTAAAATCGTTAAATCATCATTTGATAAGCCTCCCGAGGTTGAACTCAAGGACTTGCCACCTCATTTAGAATACGCATTTTTGGAAGGCGACGACAAGTTGCCCGTCATAATTGCAAAAGACTTGAAGGATGAGAAAAGGCAGCTCTTATCAAGTTCCTAAAGTCCCCACAAGCAGCCATCGCTTGGAGAACCTTTCCGATATCAAGTGTTGATCCTGAGCTTTGTACTCCCAAAATCCTATGGAAGAGGACTACAAACCAACATTTCCGATCAAAGACGGGTAAAACCCAAAGATCCACGATGTCATCAAAAAGAGTTGACAAAAACTTCTGACGTCGGATTAATTTATCCGATCCTTTGACATCCATATAAGCCGATACACTGGTACAAAGAAAGGGTGGCATACCGCATCAAGAATGATGATAATGATTTGATACCAACTCGATTGGTCATGGGATGGAGAGTGTGCATTGACTACAGAAAGTTGAATGAGGCCACCCGGAAAGACCATTTCCCATTGCCCTTCATGGATCAAATGCTCGAAAGACTTGCGGGAAACCAATACTATTGTTTCCTCAATGGCTTCTCGGGTTATTTTTCAGATTCCTATTGACCCGAAGGATCAAGAGAAAACAACATTCACTTGCCATACGGAACGTTTGCCTATCGCCGCATGCCTTTTAGGCTATGCAATGCACCAGGTACGTTTCAACGATATATGATGGCAATCTTCCATGACATAATCGAAAAAATAATGGAAGTGTCATGGATGACTTCTCAGTCTTTGAGATTCTTTTCTCCTACATGCCTATCCCTTTGGAAAAAAGTTAAATCGGTGTGAAGACACCAATAGACCCATAACTTAGGAGAATAGCTATTTTTATGGTTAAAGAAGCATTGGTTTCCTTGGACATAAAATTTCTAAGTCAGGAATTGAGGTCGACCGTGCTAAAGTTGAAGTCATAGCCAAGCTCCCTCACCCGACTACTGTCAAAGGTGTCCGTAGTTTTCTTGGGCATGCCGGTTTTTACCGACGTTTCATACAAGACTTTTCAAAAATTGCCCGTCCAATGACCCACTTGCTTGAAAAAGAGACTCCATTTTTCTTCTCAAAAGAGTGTATCGAATCCTTTAATACACTTAAAAGAAAATTGACCGAGGCTCTAATTTTGATTGCTCCCGACTGGGACTTGCCCTTCGAACTCATGTGTGATGCAAGCGACTTTGCAATTGGGCAGTCCCAGTAAACAAAAAAACAAAGCATTTCCAACATTCACTATGCCAGCAAGACAATGATCGAAGCTCAAGCACACTACACTCCGACCGAAAAAGAATTTACATGCCGTATGTAACGCTTTTGAGAAATTCCGGGTCATAACTTCATTTTGTCCAAAGCATAGTGTACACAGAGAACCATTCTCTGTTAATATAAAAAAGAGTATCTCTTTGCTAAAAAGGATGCTAAGGCAACTGATGCGGTGGATCCTTCTCCAAAATTCGATGTTGAAACCAGACAAAAAGGAGCAGAAAATCTCGCCGCCGATCATCTCTCCAGACTTGAGAACCCTCACCAAAATGAGTTCGAGAACAAAGAAATCACTAAAACATTTCCACTCGAGACTCTTGGATCGGTTGCTCTTCGGTGATGAGAATAACCCAAGGTTTTGCCGACTTGCAAACTAACCATGCGGGGAACATCATTGTCCCAAGAAAGTCGACCCAGCAGAAACAAGTTTTTCAAAGAGTCAACATTATTTCTGGGATGACCCCTTTCTATTCAAGATCTGTGCTGACCAAGTAATTAGGCGTTGCGTTTCGGGGCAAGAAGCTTTTGACATTCTCAAAGCTTGCCACAGTAGACCCACCAGGGGATACTACGGTGCCAATTACACCGCTAAAAAGATCTTCGATTCAGGATTCTATTGGCCCACGATCTACAAGGATGCCCATGACTTTGTCACCCGATGTGACATTTGTCGAACGTCCAGGCACACATTTCACAACATGATGAATGCTTACAAAACTCCTATCTTAAGTTTTGGCGAAATCTTGACATTTGGGGCATTATTTTATGGGCAAATCTCGACTCAAGAGGGAACAAAATATATACTCATGGCAGTCGATAATATCAAAATGGTTTGAAGCAAAGCGCTCCCCACCAATGATGCCCAGTTGTTTTCAAATTCTTAAAACTCTCTTCTCCAATTTGGTGCCCCCCGTGCAACATAAGTGATCGCGGAAACCATTTTTGCAATGACCAGTTTCAAAGTCATGCTGTAAATATGAGTCCACTCATCACCTCCTCCACCGCGTATCACCCCACAAACAAGTGGGCATGTTGAGTATCCATCCGTGGTTTGAAAAGAATTCTGAAAGGACGTGGGCAAAAACCAGTGCCTCTTGATCGGACAAACTGATGAGCACTCTGGGCCTTTCCGTATAGCTTACAAAACACCCATCGATGCACTCGTACAAGCCTTGTATATGGAAAGGCAGTCAATCTACGATTGAGTTGTGAGCACAAAGCTACTAGGCCTTAAGCATACAAAATTTTATTAACAAAACCGCGTGATCACAGAAAAGTTAGCTCAACGAACTTAATGAACTTCGTGATCATGCCTACAAAACTCTTTTGACTATACAAGAAAACAAAGAGAATCCATGACTCCAAGATCAAAAACAGCGTTTTTAACGTCGGTGATCGAGTCCTCCTCTTTAACTCTAGATTGAAGATTTTCTCGGGCAAGCTTAAGACCCGCTGGAGTGGACCATTCACTGTAACCCAAGTTTTTCCATATGGCACTGTCGAGTTATCCCAAAACTCTGGGCCAAACTTCAAAGTGAATGGTCATCCGTTATTTGAAACTCTAACTTTGGAGGGACATACCAACTGAGGTGTCCCGGATCCTCCAGACGTTCCCCATGTACCAATAAATCAGGGAACCGGTCAAGCATAACGAACCTTAAACAAGCGCGCTTCGTGGGAGGCACCCCATGCTTATCAGTAGTAGTATGTAGTAATAACTGTTTTTGTGTGAGGAGGCTTACATCTTCCATTACCCGTGTTTTGTCCGTGTTTTGTATGTCCAGGATTTCTCGGATTGTGAAGACTCTCATGCTCGCAGTTTCATCTTTCCTCACAAGAGATTCACATCACAGCTTCATGTTTGGGAATACCAATATCCAAATCTGATCGACTAACGTTTATCTTGGGCACCTTAATAAACGGCCTTAGATTTACGTAGGTACCCCTTTGAAAACATCGAGGACGATGTTTAGTTCTAGTATGGGGGGGGGGGAATCTTCAATTTGATTTTGCCTGCAGCCGTTGTTATCACGTAATCCCATTTTTACCACCAAAATTTTCGCAAAAATACCAAAAAAATGAAAAAAATTTAAAATTTTTCAAAAATAAAATAAGTGTTTTGTCACAGTTTTGACTGTCCCAATGGGTAGAATGAGAATAAATTTTGACTCGATCGGGCGTGTTGAGCCCTAGCTTTGTCCCTTAACCATTTAATAAACGAAAGTTTATTAGGCTAAGCTTTCGCGGATCCTTTTATTAGGGATTTTAAATTTGCGAAGAACGAAAAATGATAGTGTTATTTACAAGTAGGATGAACAAGATTATTTGGAAATCTTAAAAGCTTATAGGTATAACTTGTCATTTTTTCTCCCAGAACTCTTGAACCTTACTAATAAAACTGCTCAAAATTTGGCTTTAACTTTAAACTGACATTTTCTAAGAAGAAGCTCTTCGAAACGAAAATATTCATCTTAGTTCAGCTTTATACTTGAGTTTCTAAAACGAAATTTTCTCTATTACGGAAAATATGTTGCAAGTAAAAAAAATGATGAAAAAATAAATAATATAAACTGTGGGCTGATAAAGGTTTACTGCATCTTGCCGGCTCACAACCGATGTTGCAGTCTTCAAAACAAGGCCCATAGTGAGATAATAAATCTGTAGGTGTTATCAATAAGAAACCGTCGTCAGACTAAGTCACTACATCTTGTCGGAGGCGTGGCCGATGTTATAGTCATGTAAATGATGACGGTAGTATAGTTATATAGCAATAAATGAAAATTTTATTGTTAAGATTTCTTTTTCTAAACTCAAGTATAATTTTGAACTAAGAATAACTTGCTTTAAGACTTCAAAAGTTGTTGGTTGCCAGTCGGTAGATTATTTTGATTAAGTATTCTCCGTGGGTTCAAAAACCTAGGCACTAGCTGATGAGGCTGGGACGTTCCGAGAAGAAAGGTCGCTACATGGAATAGTCCACACCAATGAGATCATTAAAATTTTGATGTTTACGTGCTTTGAGTAGTATTGTTTATTTAACGGTAAATCTAAAAATCCGGCTAAAAAGAGAGTATCCCGCTATTAACATTGCCAACATTCTCCTGGCGTTCTCAACCTGATAACCTAAAAGTCGAACTCGGCTGGGATCTATCGAAATATGCATGGTTGGTGGGTGATCTAGTCTTTTCCTCAGATTTCTTCAGAATATCGTATCCACATAAACTATGCTACTTTCTAAAATTGTCGATCTAAATTTAACTTAAAATTAAGCACAATCACTCTAATTGAATAATTATTGGGAGCAAAAAGTTGACAAGTCATAGTTATAAGTAGTGTTAGCATCTTTACTTGTACTTAACAGTGATTTCATTTTTACGCTTAGTTTGGGACTAGTGAAAAATCAGGGACGATGAATTTATCCGTATTGGACATCCATAGATTATTCTATGAGCGCTTCTCATTCTATGATCCCAGTGTTGAAAAAAAATAAGAAGTCAAAGCAGGCAAGTTAAGAAAAGAAAAGAAGGAAAAATCCAAAAATATTATGATATGTATTGTACATATAAAAATGGTAAAAACGGGACTTGTCGAAGCTATTGATTCTTATTCCCCTTGACGAACACTTAGCTACTTTTCGAGTATTAGTCGAGGGGGATTAGATTCTTAGTTTTTTGTAAATGTTACTTCATAACATTGCGTGAGGACACGGCAATACCTTAGTATGGGGGATTTTGGTATGTGCTTAATTACACATACCTTTATCCATTAAAAACGGACTTAAATGACCAAAAATAGACAAAAACTGCCAAATATATGTTTGTTTTGCATTTGTGTTGTGTAGAAACGGATATTTCAGAAAGGATAAAAACGAAGCCAAAACGACAAAACTGGGCACGAAATGGAAAAGTGTGAAAAGACGAAGCCAAATCGAAGCCAAAAAATCAATCAAGTCAAAAAGTCAACAGAAAAATCAAACAGTCAAGTCAAAGTCAACCCTGACAAAGTCAAAGTCAAGAGGAAGTCAAAAATCAGAAGAAATATAACTTGAGGGACCAAAAATGCCAAACCTCTAAGTGTATTACAAGAAGAAAAAGACTACAAGGGTGAAATTTGCAATTTACTTAAAATACAAGTAGAGGGGGCAAAACTGCCAAACCCCCATACTCGTATTAACAAAAAGGACTAAGTTTGCAATTAGAGATATAAGGGTTGAGGGGCATTTCCTGCCAAACCCAACCTTGTATCACCATCAAGGACGAAATGTGCAATAAAAACATTATAACTTTGGAACCAAAGTGCAAAACCACCCAAATCTTTCCTGTTTTTTTATAACACATTTTCCCGCCAACCAAAACCCAAGAACCCCTCACATGTTTCCCCCCCCTCTTTTACCCTGCAACCCTTCAACACCATGGTTAAACCCTTCGTCCCCAACCCACTAACTTACCCCAGCTATAAAATTACCAACTTGGCAATCCTTCACCATTTTCAAAGACTTTCGACGACTGTGAGGCTAGAAAAGAAGTACAAATGAATTTGGAGGCCAAGATTGAGTTCTATCATTTCCCTCACACAACTAGCAAACCTCTTAAGCCCCTCGCAGAAGAAGCACAACTTGAGAGACCCAAGACTTGAACTTTTTGGCTATAATAGAGCCCTTTGTAACCATTAGACATCTCATCTTTTAGCTTATTTTCAGTCAATTTTAGCTTATTGTAATCTTTTTTTAAGTCTTGTAATATCTCTTTCAGTTTAATGAAGTTTTGAAGTTTTTTAAGTTAAAATCCGTATTTTAAATTTCAAGTCTTAAAGTTGTTAATTTGTTCAAAATTTGGTTCAAAAGCTTTTATAATAGCTTAATGTTAGGTTATTAGCAGTAATTAACCAAAAGAATAAAGTTATTTAGTTAAAAACAAAAAAAAAGAGAACAAAAATACGACTCAAAAAAAAAATACACACTGAAGTTGGAAGATAAGCCAATTATGGAAGGGCTTATGGACAATACCAGCTTATCTTTGATAAGCTGGAGCTTGTAGACAAAGCTTTTAATAGCTTATTAACCCTTGTTTAGAGCAAAGGGCCTTGTAAGTCCTTTTTCTTTCATTTAAACTTGTTTTTCTTGCATTTGCTTATTTTTAGCTTGTTAGTGCTTATCTCCTGTTCCATTGTGCTTATTTATGCTTATTATTGTTGTTTAGGGCTTTAAAAAATAATCTTGTAGTTTAAAATCTCATTTTACAAGTTTTTCTTAAAATCTGTCATAATTAGTTTCATAACTGTCATTTCTTGGTTTGCTTATTTAAGTGCTTATTTGTTGTTGCCTTTAGCTTATTTCTACTAATAATGCATGTCTAATAAGTTATCTTTAAGAGTCTTGGCTTAAATCAACCATCTCAGCCCTAAAAAGCCTAATTCAGAAGTTAAAGGGGCGTTTGGGTTAAGGACCCAAAGTGGGTCAGTTCAGGTTAAAAAAAACCTTTTGGGTCGTTGGCTACTTTGGCCACCTTATTAAGGTAATTTTAAGACTAATTTTCAAAAGTTTTTTTTAAGTCTAATGGTATTTTCAAGTATTTTCTATCAAACGCTTACAACCTGTGGTCAAAAAACAGTTTGCAAGAGCTTATTGGGTTAAGGCTTTTTAATCTTGTTTTTGAGATTGTTTTGGTGATAATTATAGGTTTAAAATGCAGTACTAAAGTCCTTTGGTTTTCCAATTGTCCAAGCAAAAATCTGTCAAGTATTTCTTGTTAAATTTTCATAGTCAAATCTGTCACTTTTTCAATTTCAAATTTGAGTCACTTAAATTAGTTTTTAGCTTTTGAAAATTGGTGCACAAGCTCATTAGGAGCTTGTGTCTATCTGTTTTCACTTATTTTTTATTTTAAAGTTTATTTGGTGGCTTATTTTTAAGCTATCTTTTTGTCCCCTTTTTCCTTTCAAATCTCCCCTGGTGCTAGGCAGTGGTTTTCAAACCACTTATTTTGGCTTATTTGTTAAATTTAGTTTAAGTGAAGTGCATTTTCAGAAAGCCCATAAGCTCTTTAATAAGCTTTAGGAAGCTCAGACCTTAGGAGACCCCCTAGCTAGCTCATTTTTAAGCCATAAATAGCTAAATTTGTCATTATGTATGCAGTTTAGGATTTGTAGTTTGAATGCTTATTGTAGCTTATTAGCTTTAGCTTAGGGTTTAATCTTGTTTTTACTAGATCATTAGTTGTAAGTTAATCCATTAGTTGCTTTTTCTTTATTTTCTTGTGCTTATTTAAGCTAGCAGCATTAAATTTTAAAACTAGCAGGACTAACTTAAAAGTTAGTACTGCTAGGTTCATAAGCTCATTGTGGCTTATTTTGAGGTGCTTATTGGTGTTTCAAACCCCTAATAAGTGGGGCTTATTGAAGCTTATTGGCAAATCACCAGGCTATGGGCCCCACTTGGCCTCAAGAACAGCTTAAAGAGCTTAAAATTAAGCCCCCAAAAGCTGTCCCAACTGTTTGCAAAACAGTTTTATAAGCCCTTTGGCTTATTCCATTTTTTTCCTTGCTTGTTTTTGATTTTAAGCTGTTCATTTGAGCTATAAGTTATGGCCCTTACAATTTTGGCCCCATTAGTATAGTTGTAGCTTATTTGAGCTTATTTAGTTTAAAAAATTCTAAGTCATAGTTAAAAAAGTGTACACTTAGCTTAATAAGCCATTATGTCACTTTTAAGCTCATTTTCTAGCTTATTTATAAGCCTTTTGTAGAAAAAAAAAAACAAAAAAAAAAAAAATAAAACAAAAACTTGTAGTTATAAAAATTGCTTATTTATAAGCCCTTTTTAAGTTTGTTAAAAAAAGTTTTCAAAAAAAAAATAAAAGGGGAAAGTGGGAAGTCAGGGGTGAGCAAGACTCGAACCCCCGACCTCTACCACTCTCACCCTTTATAAACACAACACAACAAACTACAGCAGCCGTCCGATGGGTTTACTCCTGTCAGACCCCTTTGGGCGCTTTGGTATTTAAAGGTGTTTTGCCCCATTAAGCTTATAAGCTGTTTGGGCTTATTTGACAGCTTATTTGATAAGCTGGTCAAGCTAGCTTATTTTTTTTAGGACCGTCACACTTTTAAGTATTTTTTTTTTAAATTTTTAGATTTTTATAAAATCGTTTAGTATTTTTTATAATTTATTTTCTTTCAAAACTTTAAAAAATCATAAAAAATAAAATAGTACATCAAAAAATACAAAACTTTTTTCTAAAATTTTCTTTTCATATATTTTCTAGGAAAAATAGAATTACATATGTAGGGTCATTTTTACAAAATTTCACTTTTTAAAGAACGGGATTCGTTCCCGTTCTTGTCTTGACTCGTTTTTGGGTCAAACGACCTCCGTTTTCAGTCTAGGTTTTTTTAAACTTTGTTATTTGTCATTTAGAATCTATTTTAGCTTTTAAATTTGTTCTAGGGTTTAATTTGCAAAATTTAGGTTTTTAGCCCTCGTTTTTCGTGCCCGTTTTAGGTTTTAAGTTATATAGCTTTCATTTTTAGGTTTTATTTAATCGTTTTGCTATTTAACTTGTAGATAATAAAAACCAATCATACCTTTGTCATATTTAAACATCAACATCATCCGTCATCGATTTTTTCCATTAAGCCTCGTTGGGACAAAAACACCCGGAATCATACTTCCGGCGACATAATTATTTTATTTTGATTGAACTTTATTTGACCATTCCTTGATAAAAGGTTAATTGGTTGAGTGTTTGCTATATATATATTATAGATATAATATCTATATATATATATATATATAGAATATATAATTATAATATATATATATGATATATATATATATATATATATATATATATATATTATTGACGAATCACACTGTCCTGCAGTGTGCATGTAGCATATTTCACTTGATACTTCGGTGGACTATTACTGATATTGAACACAGTCTCCTTCTTCTCGAACCAGCAGGTCAATCCGACAACGCCTTCATTTCTGAGAAAATTATGGTGGTTTTCTACTTTCAAAGTCTTGGAAAGTGCACTCTCGAGCCACCGGCATGAAACCTCCATAGTTCATACCATGATTCCCATTTCTATTTCCATTTCCGTTTTCTCCATTCCCTCCATTTCCATTTCCTCTATTTCCTCCATTTCCATTTCCTCCGTTCTCGCCTTCTTGTTCATCCACATTCTCATTCAGGGGTTCAAGGGTCCTTGCGGCTTCACGAGCCTCCATCTCTTCAGCTACTCGGCGGTTAACCAATTCTTCAAACTCCTCACGAGTCATAGACGCTCCAGATCGTGTGTTAGGCATCTTCCTACAACACAACAATATAACGCTTGGTAGGGGGGGGGGGGGGGGGAAAGATTTCTAGGTAATGCGAGATTACTAACGGTATTAAATAAAATTTACGGTTAATCACATAGAAAATACACGATCAAAATACATATTCACGGAAATCCCATAATTGCATGACACAAGAGCATAAGTAAATCAAATCATGACATCATATCATAGTTAAATATCAATTTCATATCATCGAACATTAGTGATTACATCACAACGTTTCAAAATACAAAAAATACGAGTTCTAATACTACGGTTATCACTAAACGCTACTACTCAATGCTGCAATACTAACGAACATCTCTAAGGACGGTAGCCCATGTGCTTCCTAGCACACGCCTCAAGTCTACCAACTCTCACTCGATCATAAAATCGAAGTCGTCGCATCTGCCTCAACTCTCTCTGCATACGTGACATGCCGCGCTGGAGTCGGTCAACTCTCTGACTCTCAACACTCGCGGTGCCTCTAAGCCTCATGTTATCCCTCTCCAACTCAGCAATCCTCTCAGTCAAAGCAATAACTGCCGACTCAACCCCAACCATCCTATGTCCCTGCTCTCTCTGAACTCCCTCAATAGCCTGTATACGATGGACTGGGATAGCCTGAGTGTGATCATGGAACCTCTGAACCAAATCTCCTAATGTCTCATACGTAGCCTCTACTGCTCCCTCCTGGGCAGGCTCAGGAATATCCTCTGGCATCACAGGATGCATAACCCTCTCAACTCTGGCCTCAACCGGGCCTCTCACACCTCTCTGACTCAAAACGGATCAACAGCCTCAACTACAACTCTAGCATCAATCCCTCTATCCCTAAGAGCATCTGCGTAAGCAATACACTCGTCAATCTCCGCCTGAATCTCTGGATCAATATCCTGCTCTAAGTGAGGCTCATCACTAACCCTGACAATAGCATCATCCCTCAAACTAATCTCTCTAGGATCAACCTCTACATCTGCCAGATAACCAGAATCCTTAACTCTCTTAGGCGATGGTATCAAATCAGCACGGACAGGAGATAAAGCTCCGGATACAAGTGGTAATGCAGGTACAGATGTCATAGGGGACCTACGTCTCTTGCGAGATGGCCCCGCAGAAGTACTCGGTAAATCAGGTGAAGAATGATCTGACAATGAGTGTCTCGAAGAAGAATCAGATGAAGCATCCGAATGAAAATCTGATGATGCCTCCGATGACGAGTCTGAAGAAGAATGATCGGCATAATGTCTCACAGCAAGACGATGAGTGGGTAACGGTCCAAACCTCTTCCTCGCAGTCATCATATGTATCGGCCCATTAAGATGGTAGCGGTACGGTCGACCATAGGGAATAGGCTGTCCAGGTGCTAGAATCATAACTCGACGACGAGGTATGACAGGTGATCTCTGGGTAGAAGAGGTAATCTCAGTGAAAGGCGTACTATGGGTAGGTGATGGTGGTGTATCTGGTGAATCACTGTCTTTGGTGTCATCATCTGATGATAAAAATGGTGAGGTGGCTGGTAATGGTGGTATATGGTCTAATGATGGATCCTTAGATGGATCAGACTCTGAATCAGATGCAGGTGAGTAATCAGGAGATGCTGGTGTATAATCTGGGGATGGTGGTATAGTAGGTGCTATGATAGGTATCTCTGTGGGTATCACTGTAGTGTCAGTCTGAGTAGTGGGTGGAATAATCACTGGTGTGGTGTCGGGAATAGTAGTAGGGATGGTACCGAACAAGATAACTCGTCTAGCAGGTGTCCCCACGCTATCCTCGGACGAGTCTGATGAAATCAAGATAACTGAAATAGTTATGACCTGCACAAGCAAAGTTTATATAAATCATCTTTATATCAACCATGCATGATGCAACATATGAATGGGTGAATGGGTAACTGAATGAATGCAAAATGAACGAATGAATGTACGGATCATCGAGTATGGCATGATGGAATGAAATAAGGAATACTTATAGTAATATTAGATATACTTAGTATTTAATACGTGATATTATCTACGTAGTATTTATTTATGCATACGTACTATGTAAAATCACGTAAGGCACATAATCACGTAGGATCACATACTGGTTATAGTCCAGACCTAGTTTATACTACCTGGTTCTCTATAACCTTGGCTCTTGATACCAAACTGTCACACCCCCAAATGGGCCCTAGACGGAATACGTGTCCGGAGGCGTGACGCTCCTAGATATCTTAAGTACAAAGCATAAAGAATGACCTCTAAGGTTACGTTTTGAAAACAAACACCGTTGCGTAAATTTAAAATAATAATAAGTTTTACATCGATCAAATTAAAAGGATTTAAAAGACAATACGCGGAAGCTTAAATGAGTTCATCAATGGTATTTTAAGACATAGATAAATCTCTGGTAAACCGGTACAGCCAAATAGACTTCACATAAGTCAATCAACGACATCCATGCTAAGCACCTGAGAAAAACATGCTTAAAACGTCAACATAAAGTTGGTGAATTCATTTCACAGTTAGTTCAAACATTGTTTTATAGTGTACCACAAGATTTCAAAATGTATGCGACAGTTATAACAGATACAACTTCACATAAAGAGGTATTTACGTTGCACTAAGCTCATGACATCGAAGCTAATTCTGAACGTAGCATATAACATGCCAAATGATTGCTTGCCCTTCCAGGTGTCCGACCAAAGACCACCTAACTAGATTCGACATGACATATATATCCGTTAGTCCTTGGACAACTCGAACTAGTGAGACGCATTACTCACACTGGATAGGATAATACTCCCAATAGATCAATTTATTAATTCGCGTAGCAGGATCCCTCAAACCGGTCCGCCGCAAGAAATTTACAGTTCATATAAGTTTCGCGGGCAAATAGGGTCAAACGCAACTAGCAACATGTACACAGGGGAAAACCCACGTATAGAACCTTGTGTCACAGTTTTAAAAACAAGCAATGTTCCCACCCCAAGTTATAAAACATTATTCAAAACAAGTAAAAGAGTGGGGCTATAACTCACCTTATGCGGGTAGTGGATCAAAAGGAATCAATCAAGTAAAAATGAATCTCACGGTTCTAGCGAACAAACTATCAAATAATCGTGTGTTAAGAATTATTATATCGAATAACGCTTAACAACAAAATGATCATGACCCGAACAAACGGAGTAGACACGACGTAATCCCTTTTTTAAAAACGTACTTTCGAAAGTTTATAAGTTTTGAACAATCCTCAGACGATTTGAAATCTCATTGAAAATATTTCGTCTTTTAGTGTATTTTGTCTTTTAGTGCATTTCGTCTTTTAGTGTATTTTGTCTTTTAGTGTATTTTGTCTTTTAGTGTATTTTGTCTTTTAGTGTATTTCATCTTTTAGTGTATTTTGTCTTTTAGTGTATTTCGTCTTTTAGTGTATTTCGTCTTTTAGTGTATTTTGTCTTTTAGTGTATTTCGTCTTTTAGTGTATTTCGTCTTTTAGTGTATTTCGTCTTTTAGTGTCCCGACACATCAACGTTGACTCAATAACTAAAAATGTTGACCTAAACTCGACACTTACGTTTTTCTACATTTTATCATAAGTTTGATAATAAAAGTATATTTTCGACGCTTTTATAAAGTTTACGAAATTTCGGCATGACCTTTCTAAAAATATCGACTTTCCATTTTTATCAACCTCGACACGTGAAAACATCCGTTTTACAAAAGTACATCTTTTATTGACTCGAAAGAATATCCGATCTATTTTCGACAACACCTCAAATATCGCAACAAATCCGTTCTAAACCTAAACCTCTTCGACATTCAATTTACGCTTCCAACAAATCCAACATCTAACTTAATCTCTTCGCCAACAATATTTAAACTTAATATACGATAAATCTTAAATAAACGATATAGCCGTAGTGATAACAATATATATATCAAAATAGTCACAACGAACTTTTATGCACAAAAGTACAACTACTTTTTATGTTCTTCCATTTATAAACAAAAAGATTAAACTTAGAGACTTGTAGTTTTATAGAAAAATAGATAATGATTTTCACAACGATCCGCTTTGTACACCTTGTTCGGAATGATCATACGAATGCAAAAGTACAACTTATTTATGAAAAAGTAGAGATGACTTACAAAGAAACACGACGAAAGATGATTAGAAATCAAAAACAACCCAAACGTTGTTTTATAAAATACCCGGATGAAATAACAATCAACTCGAACAATATATCTTCAAATGGTTGATCAAAGATTAAAAACGAATGGATTTGGGTGTGTTAAATGGTTCGGCCAAAGAAAGAAAAGAAAAGAGATGTATGTGTGTTTTAGAGAGAGAAAGCACAAGAGAAAATGTTTTTGGTTAATGAAAGGAATGAAATGAGAACAAGTAAATATATCTACAAAAATCACACACACATTCACACACACTAGTGTGTGAGCCGGTTTGAAGTTACAAGAGATAGGGGACCAAAATGATCCACCTATCACACACACCTAGTACTAGTCCTTTACCACATTTCATGCAAGCTTGTCTAGTGATTTGATTTTCAAATTTGAATCCTATGCACACATGCATACATAACCGGTTATGATGAGACCAAGGGGGGACCAAAAGTGGCTTCCAATTTTCTAGGATCACTAGTGCTAGTTGATGAATTAATTTCCAAGCATGCATGCACAACAAAGTATAGATTAAAAACGCGTATCACGTAAATAACGAATCGAGTAACGGCATCACAAAAAATTAACAAAATTTTAAACATTGCCTTAAAATATAAAAACTAAACGTGGCTATTGCCAAAATTTTAAACGTGGTTATTGCCAAAATACTACAACGTTTGGTGCCCCGGTTCGCTCCCGGTGATGACTATCAGATAATAATGGAACAACTTCCCTGTTAAACGATAAAACTAAACGAAACTTTTAAAAATTCAAATTACTACACGGAAACGGCTAATTTATTAAACGGAAATTCTCGGGTTGTCACACATAACTTGTATAACGATATCATATTGACTCATCCATTTAACATCTCATGTGTAACGATATCTTATCGACTCGTCCGTTTAACATCTAATATACAACGATAACATATCGACTCATCCGTTAATCATTTAATGTACAACGATAGCATCTAATGTATAACGATACCATCTTGACTCATCCGTTGAACATCAATGTACAACGATAACATATCGAATCGTCCGTTGATCATCTAATGTACAA
>BQNB010042810.1:0-45893 GCA_026074375.1 Tanacetum coccineum | reverse complement strand
TCATTCATCAGTTTATAAAACCGTGAGTAATACGACTCCATTGATTCTCCATCTCGAGAAGTAAACTTCCCAAATTCCCAGAACAGATTGGTCTTTACATCTTGTACGTTCAATGATTCACCCTGTTGTAGCCTTTCAATGGCTATCCACATCTCATTCGCTGTTTTACAAGCATCAACAGTGGAATAGATATCATCTCCAATACCAGTTAAAAGCAAGAAAATTGCTTCTTTTTCAGACAGAAAGTGTTCTTTGTTCTCTGGAGTCATGTTTAATATTGTTTCAATTGTTGTATGTTGTTGTATTGCAGGATTACCTTCCGTTGCAGCAACAACTTGAACTAGTACAATAGATGGCACGTAGGGACCAGATAGTATGCTTTTTCTTAGTCCCTCACCATTTGGTTTCGTGTCAATGTACCGTAGAAAACGTGATCTCCATTGTGAATATCTTCCTGGTCCAAGCATTGGTGGACGATCTTTTGAACCAGCTGCCATGATATTGTTGTGCATTTGACTATCTGTTGAGGATGTATTGACTGGAGTAGACATGATGAATGAATGGTTATAAATTATGAAGTGTGATAGTTGTTGGATCTTAAGTGGATATGATGTGATTGATGTTGTGGTTTTGAATACAATTCACGTTCACGGGATTTTACACGTCTATGATTAAAACCAATAAATGAATTAACGGGATTTTACAAAATCAATAGAAAACCGTGAATGAATAATCGTTTGTGTTTTCTGGTTTGTTTGATGTTAGATTTGTCTTTTAAGTCCTTGTTTAATGTTTAGGTTAATGATTTGTTATGATAAATTAAGTGTCGTTATATGTTCAAAGTCCGAAGATAACCTAGATGATTTTACTTAAATTAATAAGCGAACCGCTGCTTCCTTTTGATCAACTCGCCGCCTGTTTTAGTAACTCTTTCAATGGACAAAATCATTGACTCCTTTACAAGTGTAAAAACATTCAGTGAAGAGCCTTAGGCATAAACGTCAGTCAAATCATGAGGCAAATCCGCAATGCAAGAACAAAATGCAAGAGCTATCAAAAACTCCACCATTAGGCAAAACACAATGACAAAACGCAACCATGCGACAAAACGCAAAGGGCAAAACTTAACCTCTCTCGGCAACTGAGACTCTCATTAGCAAAACCAACTTGAGATAAAACGCAATGAGCAAAACGCAACCTTCTAGGCAAAATACTGCAATGAGCAAAACGCAACCTTCAAGGACTAAGAACGCAAGATTTGTTCTTCGATATGGGACACATAAACGTTGATGCATTTACTAGATAAAGGGTCTTCAGTAGGCAAAACGCAATGACCAAAACGCAATGAGAGCAAAACGCATTGACCAAAACGCAATGAAGAGCAAAACGCAAAGAAAGCAAAACGCAATGACCAAAACGCAGTGAGAGCAAAATGCAATGACCAAAACGTAATGAAGAACACCCTTTCAGTTAGACAAAACGCAGCTAAGAAAAAATCTTCAAACTTTCTTGAAAGCTACGAAATTATTTAAAAAACCACCTAGTAATGATTCAAGGAAGATCTAGGCGCACGAAAGTACAAATCTTAACACTTTTAACAACTAACAAAGATCAAATCTATGATTTTTCTTGCAATATTTTCAAAAAAAACAAAGTAACAAAATCTGATCTTGTTTTTATCACCACAAACTGAATCAACAAATCCAAACCCTTCAAAGATTGCTGATACCTAAAAATTGACAGTATCCCCAGTATAACACTTCCACTTCAATAACAAACCAAAGAATCGATTAAAAGAAAATAGATATGAAAGACGTGAGTTGATTATAGAGATAGAAAGAGGAGAGAGAGTTGAGAAGAGTAAATAGAGAAGGACAGAACACATGGAATCTTTATCTTGCATTTGTGGCATTTTGGAGCACAGAAAGACAATTGATGACACAATGGACCGTCGTGGAGATAGTTTGCTTTTAGCCATATGGGTATAGGAACCTTGAACATGGCTTTCTTTTCCACCAGTCCCTAAACATTATAGAGCCCTGCCCAGTATTCTGCCTCTTGTTCTGGTTGTTGTTGGGTTTTGATTATTTTTCGGGAAGTGTTTTCACAAACTTCCTTTTGTTCCTAAGCCTGTCTTACAACAGTCAAGTGTTCTCACTTTCTATCCATTAGTTCAGTGTTCCATTTTCAACAGCTCTCTTGCATGGTTTTCGGCTTTTGCTGCTACAATATTTTCCATGGGATACATGTCATCGGTCTATATCCGCAAGACGTACTTTCAATCATTGTTCAGACTACCATGGAAACAACCTACACACAGCAGTGCTATGTTCTTATCAACGTTGGCTTGTACGCATATCACATCATACCCTTCACTTTCAATTCTTCCACAATTTCCAGCCTTTCTAGAGCCTTTTTCTCATCTCGTTCCGTGACAGTTTAACATGGGAATTTCCACCATGTTAAGCACCTGCTAGAAGAAGTACAAAGTCATTTTGTAAAACTTAATCTGATTTTTCACACAGAGCACTGCTTATGCGGAACACATATCTCACCAGTCCACTTCAAATAACCATTAAGCTTAATTTCAATAATCCCTCAGTGGCCTTTGCAAAATACATAAATGTATGAACTTCATAAAGTCTTAGGTAACAGAGTTGCATTCTCAAGCAAACGCGTTTCGATCCTTCTGCCCCAACCCGCACTTCCAAGTGAGTGGCTACATCTGCCATTCCAGTATTGCATCACGTGCTACCATTAGGCATAAGTGACCACCTTACGGTCAATCATTGCCTGAATGTTTGCCATTAAGAGCGATGTGGTCTGACTGGGATTTATGTTTGTTGTGAGAAGGGCTGGGTTGATTGTGACTCGGATGGTTTGACCTTTTGTTGCTCGTTTTTGGTGCCATTTTCTTTAATATCACAAGAAAATATAATACCCGTTAGATTTCATAAAATCATAACCGTGACATGACATATACATGATAAATACCAATGTTGAGACATCACATCACATAGTGAAATATACAACTCACTTGTAATCAACAATGAACATAACCAAATCGACATTCATATCATAAACAAATTTCGATTTACGAGAGCTTGACATAAAACAACGATTCAATATATAAATTGAAAACATACATTGAATGGTTCAGATACAAATATCATGAATAATTAGGTTACAAATAAACATATACAGACCTAAAGACCTTACTAGCCGGGATTAAACCCGTAATACTTAGTAGGCTATATACAAAATGACTAGCCATAACATGATCTAATCTATGATCATAATGGTTATGCAGGACCTTTAGTGGGTCCCTGTTGTCCTTGCAATGCAGTAACATGTCCCTGTAGTGTTGTCACCTGTCTTTGTAGTGTGGTCACCTGTCCCAGTAATGACTGCATCACTGTCAATGTCTGTATAAGCTACTGCTGTCGGGTATGATCAGCTGTCCTCAACTCTCTCATCTCTGCAGATCTCCTATGGTCTGCCTTCAGCATCTTTAAAGTTACAGCCTATCTCCTGCTGGTATGCGTTTAATTACACATACCTTTCACCATTAAAATCGGACTTAAATGATCCAAAACGTACCAAAAATACATTGTATTTGTATGATTTTTTCATCTTACATTCATGCCAGGAAACGGATATCCGACAAAAAATCAAGCAAAAACGACAAAACCGGGCACGGAATGGAAAAGCGTGAAAAGACAAAGTCAAATCGAAGCTAAAGTCAATGAAAGTCAACCCCGACAAAGTCAAAGCCAAGAAGTCATCAAGTCAAAGAAAATACAACTTTAGGGACCAAATTTTCCAAATCCTAAAGATTTGTATAGACCGGAAAAATACAACAAGGACTGAAGTTATAATTATGCCATATATAACTTTATGGGGGCATTTCTGCCAAACCCTTAAAGTTATATAACAAAAGGACCATGCATGTAATAGCCCTTATAACCTTGGAGGACTAATTCTGCCAATTCCCTTTTAACATTGTGCCTAAAGGACGAATTGTCTGTAAAAACACCCATATAACATAGGGCTTCTTGTTGCGACAACGCCACCAAACTTCACCCCTTCTACTCTTACAAAAGAAGATGTAGTGTACTCTCACTTCCCCGCCAAAACACCGTTAATCCACTATTTTACACTTTCTGTTTTTTTGACTCCACAACTGCAACAAATCCAACAAAACCCTTACTTACACCCACTCACCCCCCAACTCACAAAACAAAGACACCAAAAATAGATTGGCAATCCCTAATGACCTTATTGGCTAAAGAAATCAAGGGACATGATGAAAGAACTTGAGGACAAAGGCAATTTAAAGGCTAGGATTGCTTAGGGCTTACTCTCACACAACAAACACACTCTCAATCTGTCTCAGCAAAAAAACACAGCAGAAGAGGACAAAAGACCAAGAGGGCAAGCACTTAGTCGTTTTTATATAAATAGGAGCTCATTGTAGCCATTTGGCAAGTAGTAAGTAGTAAGTAGTTTTTAGTTTTCATCTAGTTTTAGTTTTAAGTCATTTTTTAATTATTGTCTTTTAAGTCTTGTAACTTGTTTTGAAGATTAATCGAAAGTTTTGGATTAAGTTTGTTTGTTTAGTCTTCATAGTTTTACAGTTCTCTCTTTATTTACTATCAAAAAGCTATGTCCATAAGCCAATCTAAGCTCTTTTTAAAACCTTATAAGTGACCTGTTTTAAGAAATCTATAAAGTACTTAAGAAAAATTTAAAAAATTCCACCAAAAATATATATATACCACAACTTATATTTGGATGATAAGCCAAAAAAGGAAGGGCTTATGGACTCTCACTAGCTTGTATTATATAAGCTAGAGCTTGTAGATTGCTTTGTTTGCCCTGTTTTGAGCAAGGCTTGCTGTTCAACTTTTCTATTTTTTGCTTAAGTTACTGTAAGCAGTCGCTTATCTTGTGCTTAATTGTGCTCATTTTCTATTCTTAATTGCTTATTGGTGTGTAGTTTTTAGCTTACTGCAGCATAGTTAATGCATATATTCTCCTTTGTCTAAGTTTTTATGTGAATCCTTGTCCCATTTTTTAGCTTAATAATGCTGCATTTTTGTTTTGCTGTAGTTTTGCCTATTTATAAGTCTGCTTTATCCTAGCTTGAATTGTGCTTATTATTGCTTGACTTACTTGGTCATAATCTGTTTTCATCTGTTTCAGCTTAAAAACTTTGTAAAAATAGTCTAAAAAGTTGATTTATAGGTTTAAAGGGGTGTTTGGGTTAACATTCAAAATGGGTCAAAAATGTATTTTAATAGGGTTAGGGTACTAAGTTAGATTTAGCTAGTTAAGCTAGGTAGATTAAATATGTTTTTGACAGTTGTCATTATTTAAATTTAATCTTTTAGGACTTAAGTAGTTATAGCTTAAAACTATGAGCTTTTAGCTCATTTTATCTTCTTGTTTGATTGAGCTTTTGAATCTTGTGCCTAGGTGATGTTTTTATGTCTGTTTGAGTCTTAAAACTCAATAGAAATCAACTTTCATAGAAGCTTTGCAGATAGTTGGAGTTTATATTTTGGTCTCATTAATCTGTTTAATTATTACATAAAGTATTTGAAAAATGAAGAAACTGCGTTTTGATGTGATCTTTGTGGTTTATTCTTAATTTCAAATTGTTTTTCTGTTGTTGATATTTGTTCTTTGAGGATTAATATTCATCTGTATTCAGCTTATAAGTTCATAAGGATCCATTAGGTTACTTATTTTTAAGCTCAAAAAGTGCTACTTTGTGTTTTTGCTAAGTCTGTCAAAAATTCTTTAAGTGTTTAGAAAAGAAGAATTGGCTTTTTCAACCGCTTATTGAAGCTTATCCTGAATTTCAAAATGTTTTTTGATTATGGATTTAAGCAGCTTTTTGGCGAAACATCCATAATGGTAACAAACCACTAGCCATCAAGAACGTTACTAGCTTATTTTTAAGCTAGAAAAGTCCTTATTGGCCTTTTTGATTGACAGTTTTATCCAAAAGTCATTGCTTATTATAGCTTATTCACTTATTGTATTAGCTTATTTAGGTTTAGTTTAGCTTATTAGGTTTGTCTAGACCTATTCTAGCTTATTTGGTTTTGTTTTAAGCTTATTTGAGCTTATTTGCTTCTTAATATAAAAATTTAAGTGTTTTTACCATTTCTAGCTTTTATGCCTGTTCTTTGCTTATTTTCCTTGCTTATCTTTGTTTGCATTTGGTTATTAGGTTTAGTGCCCCCCTTGTCTATGCTTATTTCCATTTTCCATTAGCTTATTTGAGCTTAAACTGCTTTACTGTTAAGCATTTTGTGGAGTTAGAGTAAATTTAGCAAAGTGCCACCTTATTCATCTTATTACGTGCTTATTTGTTAAGTTACAAAATTTTCATCTTTTTTAAAAAGTTGCTTATTTTTAGCTTGTTTAAAAAGTTGTAACAAGAAATGAAAAACCAAAACATTGGGATTAAGGGAAGCCCCAAGTGAGCAGGGCTCGAACTTGGGACCTCAAACCCCAATCTACAACGTTTTATAACACTCACTACGGTAGCTAACAACAAGCTCTTTCCGGAGTGAGTGGCAAATTTATTCTATAATAGAGCTATTAGCCCATCAAAGCCCATAAGCCTTTGCACTTCTATTTCGGCTTCATTTAATCATAAGAACCCATTTTTTCACAGACTCTCTATTAATATCTTTGGTGCTTCTATATGAAGTACAAGACTCAACTCTTTTTATTTCCACTTTTTGTCATTTTTTTTCTCCAATTTTCTTTCCAATATTGTTCTGCGTATTTATTTATCATTTATTTTTTTAAAACAAGTATTTCTACTTATCTCAATTCAAGAACAATTACACTCAAAAATCAAAAAATCACTGACTTCTTTACTTGTCTTTTTTTACACACACAGAAAATTTTATTTATAACTCTACAGTAATACACTCTAGAAGATGCGCTAACTAGGCGATCTCTCTCTTTACTGTCAATGGTCATTTTTTGCATTCCTATCTTCCGTTTTCAAGAGCGGGACATTCGTCCCCTTCCCCCTGGCTCCTTTTGTTTCTTGTATTTTCTAGCTCAATTTAGCTTCGTTTCGTTCTATGTCTTTCTTTAAACTTCCTTTTAAGTCAATTTAAAGTCCATTACAAAGTGAAAAAACCAATTGCTAGCGGCAGCTTTTAAAATTTTGTGAAAAATTAGGGTGAGCTTTCTTCTACAGTGTTGTTCGATTCTTGGCTTTCACCCTGGATTATCTTATTTTTAGTTAATGTTGAGTCTACGTAACTTTCTCGTTTTTAGTGTATGATTGCCTTTATTTTTCCCTCTAGGGTACTCGGATGGTAGTGAAGTAGGGCGAAGAGGAGTTTCTTGATCGAACCACTATAAATCATTCGGTCTAGTTTGCACTTTCCTTTACCTTTCGCTTTACATCTTTATTTACCTTATCGCGTTACATTTATATTAGCATCAGATCTATATGTGTGTTGATTGTTGCTTATATTGTTTAGATGATGATTGTCTTATGGATAGAAGTTAATATTGTGGATGTGTGTATATTGCTATGATATGTTCTAATGGATATAGATATATTATTCACACTTCTCATATTGCGTTTAACTTGATTGATAATTTGATACAAAACATTTTAAGTTTTTAAATAGAAATGTATTCACCCCCCCCCCCCCCTCTACGATTTTCACAATTGGTATCAGGAGCCACATCGCTCTATTTTTCAAAACAAATGGTTTTTAAAATTGAGTAAGATCCATGTATCAAATTACCCATTAAGGAGGATTAAATATGAAAAGTGTTTTGTTGCTTAACTTGTATTAGTTTTGTTGATTAAATACACTTAGTATACTAGCTCGAAGTAAAATGATGCTTAAAATAAGTGTTTTATGTTCGGTATCAAGCTCAGTAAGTTCTACATCTTTCCACTAAGTCACTAAATGATTTTGTACAAACAATGCGAATCGGAGTGTCGCCCCCCTTATCTCCCTGGGCGGCCCCTTAGCTCCTGGCCGGTCCCCTTATCAATCAGGGGGGCACCTATCTGATTCAGAAGATTTTCGGAAACTTTGAAAATTCATATAAAAGAACCGTAAGTCCGTAGAAGTCGTGACACCCGTCATTACAAAGATAATTGAGTCTACTTTTGTTAAAAAATACTTCCAAGTATTTATTTCAAACTTAAGTAAGTCAAAATGCAAAATACTACATAGTGGTCAAAAATTTATGTGTCGCTTTGACGTAAAACTTGTATTTTACTTTTTCCTTTGAGTCGGGCATTTCTAGTGGGTATATCTTTGAAAAATGGTGCAATTAACTTTTCAAAAATATTAAAATTGGTTAATTTTTGAAATGGGGAGGAAACTAATTCGTTTTCAAACAAAACCGAGCCAAGTATACATTGTTGTATCTAATACACAAAATGACGGCAAGTACTTTTATGTGTTATGCTATATGATTATGTGCACTTCTTTGTGTCTTAATTTTGTTAATTGAAATTATTAAATGATCGTTGCTATTTGCATTTGAGCTAATTGAATATCTAAGCACATATTCCATGTACACTATTCGTTTATAGCTAGTTTTCTGGATTATGCCTAACTAGAACTTATGTTAGATATCTTGCATTAAGATTGCGAAATTGTTCTTGCATTGCATATAGAAAAAGATCTCTTTGTTTGCAAATGTTACATCAACATCTTGTAAACCTTACTAAACATAATAACTCATTTAGGTCATCATTTTAAATGTCTTCACACTTAATACTAGTCTTAGGATTAATGGAACAGACTATTAAAATATTTATTTATTTTCTTTTTTGCTTTGTTTGACATTGGGTTGGTTAAACAAAAGAAAAGATTGTATTAATACATTAGTAACTAAGAAAAAGAAAATGCTTGTTCTTGCATGGTTCTAACATACACACATAATTATATTTTTTTTAAAACATATAGTATTTTATAAAAGATGTGCGTTGTATAAAAATTGTTAGAAAACTCATTTATATACTCATAAAATGTCAAAAACAATGCATATTATACATAACAACAAATAATTTTTCGCACAAGTAAAATTTACGACAATCTTGGAATAAGAAATTAACTTATCATTATTCATCAACCTCACCTTACAACTAATCTTGAGATTAATGGAACACACTATTTAAATATTTATTTATTTTCTTTTAAATGAGTGTTCGTGAGGGTCAAGAAAGATTTCGAGAATATATCAATTCATTATTCAAATTATGATTGATAACTTTATTGAATCTAATTGACAAGTTTTCGTGTATGGACATGAAATCGAATTCTTATTTGTTTAGTTTCAAGATTATATCAAAATATAACAAAAGATATCATCTTGGATCTACATAACTCAATCACACTTGATTGATATGAAAATAATTACATCCTTTTCTAGATGAAAAGAATATACATTGGATTATAAACTCACAGTTTATATGAGAACCCATATTGTAGTCGTACTTGTCCAATGGTTGTGTTCCAAATATTATACTAATATGTTTAATACATGCTTAAAATACACAATAAATTAGGATTGATGACTTGGATGTTTCGTTCGAAATATTCAAGCAATTTACATTGCAATGCAATTGGTAAATGTGTCATTTCCGAAAAACCAAACACGAGTAAACTAACAACATATGTAAACTTTGCTCATACAACATAAAAGCACAACTCAAAGCCAAAATTCACTTTTAACTAAATTCTCAAATAAGAATAATATTATTGTTTATTTACCTAGGATGACATGATGTTTGGGAAATAATATATGTTTAAAAGAATTTATAGACTTATTCAAATTAAACATTGAAAAATTATAATATATATATTATGCCATTTTATTTTTCTTCTACATAAATGGTTGTGTTACAAGAAAATACACTACATATAATTTGGAAAATATAAGTTATTAGAATTAAAAAATAGCCTATCAAAATATGTGTCAATGCATAAACAAGTAAAAATATATTTATTCAAATACTTATTTAATTATGATATACAACATTGATAAGAATAATAATTTTAGAAAAACATATTTGTTTAAAAAATAAAATATGTCTCTTTTCAATTAATTGTCATTAAAGAATCACAAACTCAATTAAGATAAATAATATTGATGAGATTCATTTCACATGACATGAAATGAAGAATTCTCAAAACACTCTCAATATAACATATTTGTCATTGCCACACATAAGCACATCTCTTGGCTTTTGAAAAACCAAACACGTTAAATATCACATGTGACAACTACACATGTAAGATGACTAAATATAAGACATACATTAAATCGAGCAATATGTAATCAAAACCAAATAATCTATAGATCTTGAACAAAATATTAAAACATCTTGCTTACGCTTATTTTAGAATTCCACACATCTTGATTAGGATTATGCGAACCGGAATTAAAGTATGTTAGTTGAGTCATGTTAGGCCCTCTATGAAAAGATAATACAAATTTTATCTTTGCTACACTTCATTAGGCAAATATAAGAATTTTATTTTGTCTAACATGAGAATGACTACTGAAGAATCTATTGCACTAGAAATTCAATTTGACCTAACGGTTGAATTGCTTCCAAGAGTGAAGTTGGGTTCGGTGTATAACCTGTAAAAATGGTCGTGTTTAGCCTGAATTGAGCACCACTAGTGATAGTCTCATATTCATTCTCTAATTTGATTAAATGGCTCTTCCTAAATATGCCTAATGATAGTCTACATCGATAGACTTTGTATCTCATTAGGAGTTGATTCGTTCAATAATATATATATATAATATATAAGCAAACACTCAACCAATTACCTTCAGCCAAGGATTGGTTAAGAATTCACAAAAATAAAATATATATGTTTCCGGAAGTATGATTCCCGGGTCGTTAAGTCCCAACAAGGCTTGAATGGAAAATCGAATGACGGATTGATGATTGATGTTTGAATATGACAAGGTTATGATTGGTTTTCTATTACTACAAGTTAAATATGCAAAAACGATTAAAGAAAACCTAAAAACGAAAGCTAAAATGATTTAAAACTAAAACGGGTACGAAAAACGAGGGTCAAAAACCTAAATTTTGCAATTTTAACCCTAGAACAATTTTTAAACTAAAAATAGATTCTACTTGACTAAAAACGAAGTTTAAAAAAAAACTAGACTAAAAACGGAGTTCGTTTGGACTAAAAACGAGTCAAAACAAAAACGGGAACGAATCCCGTTCTTTAAAAAATGAACTTTTGAAAAAAATGACCCTACAAAAACTTTAACAATTTTCCTAGAAACTATATGAAAAAAGAAAATTTTTAAAAAAAAGTATATATTTTTCTGATTAATATTTTATTTTTTATGAATTTTTTAAGTTTTTAAAGAAATTAAATTAAAAAAAAATACTAAACGTGTATAAAAAATTCTAGAAAAAATACACAAAATAGCTGAAAGCTTAACGGTCCTATGAAAAATAAGCTGGAGTAACCAGCTTATCAAATAAGCTGGAAAATAAGCTGGAACAGCTTATATGGGCAATGGGCTAAAAAGCCCTTAAGTATTTAACCAAAGAAGTCTCTACCGGATGAGCTATTGTAGCACAGCGGTAGAGACTTTGGTTAAAAGGTTGGGAGGCAGGGTAGAGGTCTTGGGTTCGAGCCTCGGCTCACCCTTGGCTTCCCCTCTCCCGAACCTTTTTAAATGCTTATTTTTTTACAACTTTTTTAAGAACAAAAAATTAAGCAACTTTAAAAAAGGAAAAAATTTTATAACTTAAAAATAAGCACTTAAAAAGCACAAGAAAGGTGACAGATTGGGCTTATATAACTAAATGGCTTTTTTTTTCTTTTTTGGATTTGAAAAAGCTTAAAAAAAAGAAACAAACTGAAAACTTAGGCTCTACTAGTTACAATAAGCAAATGCAGACTGAAAATAAGCACAAGAAACTGAAATTAAGCTAAGAAAGCTAAATAAGCCATCTGATAAGAAAAAGCATACAAAACAGGCAATTGGGGCACTTTTGGGCTTAAAAATAAGCCTTTAGAAAGAACCTTGTGGGCTTATAAGCAAAAATAGGAAAGAAGACATAAAAAACTACAAGGAAAAACAATCCCTAAGCAAATTTGAAACATAAATAAGCTATGAAAAGCTTAATGGAAAAGCTTTGACAGACAGATTCACAAAGGGCACTATGACTTATTCTTTTTGGCTTTTTAAGGCAATTTAAGCACACAAATGGGGAAATAAGCTGACTCAGGCAATAAAGCACACACAATAATCAATTAAGCACAAAAAAACAACAATTAAAAAGCACTGAATAAGCCAGAAATTGGCTTATTAGGTTCTCAGCACCAGGGGAAAACAACTAAACCAAACAGCCCATATGGGCAACTTTATGCTTAAAAATAAGCCACTTAGAGGATTCTAAAGAAAATGGGGCTTATATATCTTAAAAGTATGGCCTAAGGGCTTTCTAAAACAGCAAACTGAAAGATTTTGAAACTCAATAAGGCCATGAAAAAGGGTCATGAAAAGTGCAGGATGCACTCAGCACTGCTGATTTTTGTTGTTTTTGATAAGATGAAAGTGGTTTCTGCAGGCTTATAAATAAGCCAGCAAAAGAGCTTAAAAACTTAAAATAAGCTTCAACAGCTACAGTGGAATTCCTAGAGAACTTAAAACACTAAAAATCATAGCTTAAAATTCTTGGGAGCTACTCTAAAATTCCTGCTGAACTTAAGACTTAAAAAAAACTTTGACAGAATGGTGGTATGCCAATGAACACTTAACTAGAACTTATGCTACTGCATTACAACATCAAAACAAACCAGAGAACAATACTTAGAAGCTTAAAATCAAGATCCAAGTAATTATGCTGACTGAATGGACAAAACTACCTCAGATTTAAACCATACTTAGATAATACCCTAAGAATTACTTTAACACTTGAAAAACCTATAAAAACAGATTTATACTACTTAAACAGGAATGTTAAGGTTGGATCAATGACCCATATTAGTTTTACAACCTGTTTTGACCCATTTTGGCCTTATGCCAAACACTCCTTTATCTTTGAAAATGGATTTTTAAAGCTGATTAAACTGATTTTTAACAAACAAAGCCTTAATACCATATGCTTATTAGCTTACTAGGGACCTAATGAATAACTTAAACCATGGAAATAAGCAGATACAATTAGCAAACAAGAAATGGACAGATTTGAGCTTTTTAAGGCAAATTAAACTAAAATAATTAAACAAGGGGACGAGGACAATGCAGGTATACTAAATGATAAAAGATAATGTCAATAAGCACAAGTTAGCAGGAAAAGGTGAAAATAAGCACAATAAGCTATAATTAAGCTATGCTACAGTAGATTCTTAAGAAAATGAAAATAAGGAACTCACAAGTTCTCAAGGCTTTCCTGTTTGAATTCAAGCAATATTAATCACTCCTATTGTCTCCCATGAGACTCTAAAACCATAGCCATCCACAATATGCTATGCTCCTTGCTTTGACAGATTTTTTTATTTTTTATATTTTTGGGTGAAATAAGAACTTAAAGCAACACAAAGCTAATGAGCTTTCATCACTTAAGTTTAAACAGCTTATAAGAGATTTTCAAAGGCTTTTTAGAGCTTTTTAAACCTATTTAATACAAGTAAATAAATATTAAAAACAGGGCAGAATTACTTAAATTTCTTCAAACTTTCATTAAACTGAAAATAGGTTAACATACACTTTGGAAAATTAAAGCTACAAAAATAACTTAAGAATAAGCTAAAAACAAGAAAGATTACCAGTTAAGGCTGTACATTGGTCCTAGTTATACTATACACGAAGTCTTCTTTTTCTTTGACGTTTTTGTCTTTTTCTTCTGGGGTGGGGGGGGAGGGGGGGGGTGGGGGGGGGGTGGATGGGAGGGGGGTGGGGTATGAAGAGGGGGGGGGGGGGGGGGGTGGTCGCGAGGGGGGAGAGGTTGGTGGTTTGGTTGTTGTTGGTTGGTTGTTTGTTGTAGGGGTTTTGTTAGTGTGTGCTAGTGCTTCTAATTCGGTTGTTTATGCCGTATTCATTTAAACACAGGACATAAACCACACAAATACTCTGGGCGAGGCATTGGATTAGTGTTATTGGAGTATGAAACAAATCTTGAAGGCCTACAATATCGTCCACATGGCCTTGAATTTGCTTGTGCTATCTTTGACTATCATCTAGCCATCGAAAAGTCTTGGGGAGTTGTGGGATTGCAGCTTGGCAATATAGCATGGCTGAGGGTTTAGTGTAGTGGGGGGAAATGGTTTACCCATGGTTTTGAGGGGGTTGCAGGGTAATAGAGATAGGAGGAAACCCGTGAGTGATAATAGGGTTTAGAGCTTTTGGCAGGAAAATTGGGTTTATTCAGGTTGGGGTAACAGGTAAAGTTTTTGGTGATTTGGCAAAAACAAGCCCCTCACTATTATAAGAGTAGTTGCATTATTAGTCCTTGTGGTTAAATGAGTTTGAGGGTTTGCATGGGAAATTAACCCCCCCATGTAATAATGGAATTGCAAAGTCAGTCCTTGTGTAATACAGCTTTAGAAGTTTGGCAATTTCAGCCCCTAAAGTTGTATTTTCAATAATTAGCAATTTCAGCCCATGTCTTTTTCTACTTTGTAATATAACTTTGGGATTTGGCAATTTCAGTCCCTCAAGTTATACTTTTTATGATTTAGCTTCTCGGAGTTGACTTTGACTTTGACTGTTTGACTTTTCTGTTGACTTTTTGACTTGGTTGACTTTTTGGCTTCGATTTGGCTTCGTCTTTTCACACATTTCCATTCCGTGCTTAGTTTTGTCGTTTTTGGCTTTGTTTTTCGTCCTTTTATGTGATATCCGTTTCCTGCACAATACAAATGCAAAACAAACATATATTTGGCAGTTTTTTGTCTGTTTTTGGTCATTTAAGTCCGTTTTTAATGGAAAAAGGTGTTAGATATGAGTAAAAGACTCGGTCACCCCGTTTATTTATTGTTTATAATAGTTCGTAGTTTAATAGTTAATCGTATGTCTTTCGGTTTTAAGCCGGGTACTAATACCCGGTATTTTGTAAAAACTATATAAGCCTCTTCCAACTTTGGAAGAGGCAAGCTAGTCATTTACTCTTTTCATAGAAAACACATTTTCTTTCTCTAGATATTCTCTCTCATGTGTTTCTCTCTCTAGAAACTAGCCCAATCACAAGAATCATCACCGTGTTATGAAATAAACGATCCTACAATTGGTATCAGAGCCTAGTTGGATTCGTGATTGATTCGTGTGGTTAATACAAGATCAAATTCGTGGCTTATTTTTGGTGAAAAATACCCACGGCTCAAATTTATTTTTGAGTTTGTTTGTTTGTTAATCTTGTTCTTCACTTGTTATACATGTTAAACAAGTTTTTGTTGTTGACTTTCCATGAGCTACACAAGCCTCTAGTTCGAAATCCAAGCTTAAAAGGTTTGATTTTCTTTCTTGTTCTAGGTGGCGGTTTGGGTTGGTTTTAATGATCCACAAGGAAAATCATGTTAGTGATTGATTAATCATCTCCTTCCATGTTATTTATAAGCATTATAGCTTATTTACGTGGGTAAAAAGCTTATTTATAAGCATTATATTAAGCTATGTTCTTCGTGGTGGGTTGATTATTATCTATTGTTCTAAGAGGCGAGTTGACAGAAAGGACAGACAAGATCCACGTTTTAAGGAAAAGGTAAACGGCGAGTTGACCAGGTCAAAGGCGAGTTGAGTTAAAAATTAGATTTTATTTTCGGCGATTTGCTATAAAAGGTTGACGGCGAGTTGCCAAAAATCTGTGGCGAGTTGGTGTTTGTGTGGCGGGTTGACAGGTTGCCAAGGCGGTTTGAATATAATATTGGCCAAATACAATCGTTACTCTGCCCAATTTTAAAATCCACGGCGAGTTGAATAAAAAAATTAAGACGACGAGTTAACAAAAGACACGGCGAGTTGCTAATTATACGGCGATTTACCAATAGGCAGCGAGTTACTCTAGGCAGCGAGTTGAACTCATAGGCGGCGAGTTGCTCAAAAACAAGGCGGCGAGTTACTTGATTCAAACAACGGTTTGAGTAAAGAATTACAGGCGGTGGTTTAAGCTCATTTTCAGTGGCGGTTTGCGTGAGTTTTTGAAGGTGGTTTAAGCTCATTTTCTGTGGCAGTTTGCGTGAGTTTTTGCGTGAGTTCCAGACGACACCCCTTTTAGCAACACTTTTTGGCGGAAAAATTAAGTATTTTGTAATCTTTTTTCTATAGCCTTTTTAACTTATTTTTACATCAAATTCAAATTTTGGTAATAGGGTAAAAATTATTTCGGTCGACACCTTTTTAGCGACACTTTTTGGCGGGAAAAATTAATAAATATATATTTTTTTCTATAGCCGTTTTTAGCGAATTTATTTACGACCAAAAATTAGATTTTGGCTTAATAAGGGTAAAAATTTATTTTATTTTCATAATCCAAATGCGCCAAATTTAAACAACATCAACACAACCAAATACACAACCAATTATTCATTTAGGTTTTTCTATTGATTTTGGTAAAAATCCAGGTAAAACTTCTTATCGGATTAAATCTTAGACTTGTAAAATCCCAGAACTTTAATTGCATTCAAACCGAAAAAATATCAAAGGTCTAATATGTCAGAAGATATTTGGTATGCCGGTTCCGATACACGCCCACCAATGCTTGACAGAACAGACTTTGAATCTTGGCAACAACGCATTCGTCTGTATTGTCTAGGAAAAGATAATGGAGAGAACATTATGAAATCGATTACTGAAGGTCCATTTCAAATGGGAACGTTCATACAAACTCCTGCTGAAGATGCTGAAGAAACTGAGGGTGCACTTCAACTAGGTCCAGAACGTGCTAGAGTCTTTACAGACCTTTCTGTAAAGAAATAGGAAAGGTTAATAAAACAGACATTCGTGCTACGAATATCTTACTTCAAGGTATACCAAAAGACATCTACACACTCATCAACCATTACACTGACGCCAAAGACATTTGGGACAATGTGAAGATGATTCTGGAAGGTTCTGAGTTAACAAAGGATGACAGGGAATCACAATTATACGATGAATTTGAACGCTTCTGTCAAATCAAAGGAGAGACCATTCATGTTTACTATGTTAGGTTTTCGAAGCTCATTAACGACATGAGAAACATCAAGATGACCATGTCCAGAATGCGCTGTAAACTCTAAGTTTATGAACAAACAAGTTTACCTGAATCGGAGTAGATTCAATACTGAAGTAAACTAAACAGAGGTTGAAAGAGTCTTAACTTTGAACAGTTTGTATGCCTACTTTGAATGAGCAACATAGGTACATGCAAAGAGAACAGTAATGATGATGGAAAGGTCAGTCCAACCTACTAATGAACCCTTGGCACTAGTGTCTAATGCATCAAATCAGAAGTATCCAACACAATCATCTGAGTCTCCACAATCCTCAAATCAACCATCGATTGTTGATAACTGTCAAATGGACACAGGAAGCACTTCAACGGATAACTTAATTGAAAGCCTAACCAACACACTTGCCCACCTCAATCAATCATTCAAAGCTCATCTTCCTCAAACGAACTATCAACTCCGAACTTCCTCTAACGCAAGGAACAATGCTACAGTTCAAGACGACAGAGTTGTTGTTCAGGATGTTCGAGGTAGATACAATGTGAATAATCAAGGAAGACCATTTCAGAGGAACAATGCAAGAGGAAATGTTGAAGCTAGGAATGTTGGAGGTCAGAACAGAGATGGCAATGTGAATCCTGGTCAAGCTAAACCGGCATTTAATTTGGCTACCACTGCAAAGGAATCGGGCACATAGCACGAGAAATGTCCACAAACCAAAGCGTCCACAGGATCAGACTACTTTAAAGACAAGGATGCCCTGCTTATTGCATGCTCATGAAATGGAGCTTGTAACTGGATGAAGAGCAGTTGTTGTTTCTGCAGGAAACAGTTCACCAAATTTTGATGAAGATGTGGATGATTTGGCACTCAATTTGGACCATTCTTAGAAGCTGATCAATTGCGATGCATTTCGACTCTGATGCTGATGAGGCTCCCATCCCACCCACACAGACCATGTTCAATGGCAAAGCTTTCATCTGAAGATCCAATCTACATTAAGCCTGGTCCATTATAATGACTCGACTACTCTGTTGAGGTACAAGAATCATGATACCTTTGTAATCATATGGATGAGTAGCATGATGTACACGAGATCAAAAGTGGAACGTACAACACAACTACGTTGTAAGACTCAGATGCAGCTATAACAGTGATAGTAATATTATTCCGTATGATCAGTATGTGGAAGACAACGAAGAACATGTTGTACAAAGTAATGTATCTTCTGTACGAAATGATGCATTGATGTCAATTCTCGATGAAATGCATGAACAAGGTGTCCAAAGTATGTCAGCAAATAAGCAGGTTAAAGTAGTTAATGACACATTGACTTCTGAACTTGCGAGATATAAGGAACTGGTCGGGGTGTATGAACAACGGGCTAAGTTTGAATTAACTGATAGAGAACGAAAGATTGATGAACAAATGAGAATAATTATCTCTGACTAAAATCGAAAAGAAACTTCTTTAATCTGTCACTTCATTCTGCACAATTGCAACTTCGTTCTACTCTTAACCATCATAAGATAGTGAGGGAAGAAGCGATCATTTTGAAAAAGGATTTTAAACAAAAAGAAGACAAATTCCTTGAAGAGTTTTTAGACATTAAAAGGCTAAAAGAAAAGGTTGAAGATAGATTATACAAACAAGATCAATCTGTACAAACGGTTCACATGATATGTAAACCAAAATCATTTTATGATGAAAAGAACAAGGTAGCGATAGGCTACAAAAATCCCTCATGTCTCACCCATGCAAAGCAAGTTCAACCAGCCCTCTATAATGGTCATGTATTAGTCATGTCCAATCATGCACGTCCTGTTGTGCATGATTCAGAGGACACTCGTGATATGGCTGAGATAACTAGGAAAAAAATGATGGAGAAAATGCAAAGCCCTTAATGTGTGGAAAATAAAGTTAGGATTGCCCCCCCAGATTACTCGAAGGAGAACCTTCTTGCAACCTTTGAGCTCGCACAAAGAAATCGACCCCAAAACAGATATATTGGTCATAGATATAATGACCGGAAAAAGGCTGAGACTCAGTTTCCAAAACCAATTTCAGCATTGACAGTGTATCCACCCAATACTCCTGTCAAGCTTGTCCCCAGAGTTCTTCCAACTAAAAGTCAAGTGAAGATTAATCTTTATGTACTCACACAACTTTTTACGGAATTTGACAAAACTTGCAAAAAGAGAATCACCCCAACAGGTGTTACAGAAGGGGAAAGAGGTTTTGAGCAAACAAAAAGATGTTACCTCACTGAAGTTATTCCATTTTTCAAAACTCTTAAAGAACACTTTGCAGGAGTTCAAACGGCCCTCTTTAAAGAAGTTAAAGTAATGGAAGAAATTTTTGATCAAATGAATAACGAAGTGGACCAGAATACTGTAGACAAGCAATGTGCTGAAATTGTAAAGAAAAACCTTCTCATTGAAAATGAGAATCTGATTGCTAATTGTTTGTCGAATCAACTGTTGTATGATGTGGAAAAATCACGTTGTCTAGATCTTGAAGCTGAGATGTCTAAAGTTCATAATGAGTCAAAACATATTTCAAAACTTGAAAGGGAATACCTAAATTTGCAATTAAAGTATCAACATCTTCAAGAAAGTTTTGATAATAACAAATCACAAACATCACAGGAGGCTCCTGATTTTAACTCATTCTTTAAGATCAAGAATCTGGAACATCAGATTCAAGAAAAGGACAACGTGATTAGAGACTTGAAAGTTCTAGTCTCTAAAATGAATGACAGAAGTTGTGAAACATATAATGCTAAAGATGTCACTGCTCTTATTGAACAAAATGAATGTGTTAGAGTAGAACTAGAAAAGGTCAAACAGCATTACAAGGAATTGTATGACTCCATTAAGATTACGCGTGCTCACACTAGTGAAAAGACATCTACCATGTTAAATGAAATTGAGAGTCTAAAGGCTCAGTTGAGAAGCAAAGTGTCTTGTGTCACTAGTGACTCTGTCAAACCAAAAGTTCTTGCGCCTGGCATGTATGCCATTGATGTTAAACCCATCCCTCATCCCCTTAAGAACAATAGGAGTGCTCATTTAAACTATATCAGCCATCTTAAGGAGAGTGTAGAAACAGTTAGGGAGATTGTAGAGGAAGCTAGAGTAGTTAAACCACTGGATAATACTCTTAACTATGCTTGTCAATACACTAAGCTATCTCAGGAATTGTTAGAATATGTGATTGGCACTTGCCCAAAAAGTTTCAATGAAAGAGATAACAAGGCTCCCTCTACCCCTGTAACTAGGAAAAAGCAAGTTACTTTTAGTGATAAACCAGGAACTTCATCTAGCAACACACAGAAACACGAAATGCACCAGAAAGTTCAACAGACTAATATCCCTGTGATTCCTTCTACAGGAGTAAACACTTCCACTGAAGCAAGCGGATCAAAGCCTAGAAGCAATACAAAGAAAAATAGGATCCTACCTGCTAAGAGGGAGAATAAGAAGAAAGTAGAAGACCACCTTAGGACAAATAAGTCAGTATGGACAAAAGTGAATCGGGTTGATTCTAGCATTAGCTATAGGCGTGTTGTAATTAATTCGAATTCTGAATCTGTGTGCAAAATGTGTAACAAATGCTTAAACTCTGCAAAACATGAAATGTGTGTTGTTAATATTTTGAGTTCAGTGAATGCAACCCCCACTGTTAAAGTTGTCTTGAATAAAGGGAAGCAGATTTGGAAACCAAAAGGCAAGCTGTCTGATAACAGTTTGAACAAGACCAAGAGGGTTTGGAAAGCAACGGGCAAACTATTTGCGGATATTGGTTATCAATGGAGACCCACAGGAAAGAAATTCACCTTAGGAAAACTTAATTGTGGTTATCAATGGAGACCCACAGGAAAGAAATTTGCCTTAGGCGAAATGTGCCCTTTAACTAAGCTTTCTGTGAAATGTTCTACTCTATCTGCTAACCAACAGGACCCCAACAAAAATTGGGGAACCGAAATTCCAAACTCTCCAAACTCGACTGTTTTCAAATGCAGGTCGTACAGGTCATCCTTTGGTACCTGGACTCAGGCTGTTCAAAACATATGACAGGGAATCGTTTAAAGCTTAAGAATTTTGTGGAAAAGTTCATCGAGACGGTCAGATTCAGGAATAATCACTTCGGAGCTATCATAGGTTATGGAGATTATGTTATTGGCGACAGTGTGATCTCAAGAGTATACTACGTGGAAGGACTTGGACACAATCTATTCTCTATAGGGCAATTTTGTGATATATATTGATTTGAAGTTGCCTTCAGGAAAGCATACTTGCTTTTGTTCTGTGATATTTAATGGGCAGACTTACTTAAGGTCTGTAGCACCAATTTGTACACGATATCGATTGATGATATGATGAAGTCTTTTCCAATATGCTTGCTGTCCAAAGCTTCCAAGTCCAAATCATGGTTGTGGCATCGTCGTCTAAACCATTTAAACGTCTGCATAATAAATGATCTTGCTCGAAAAGATATGGTAAGAGCTCTTCCAAGATTGAAGTTTGAAAAAGATCATCTTTGCTCAGCCTGTCAACTTGGAAAAAGCAAGAAGTTCTCCCACAAACCAAAATCTGAAAATACAAATATGGAAGTTCTTCATTCCCTTTCACCATGGATTCTGTGTGGTCCACAATGAGAGTCCAGAGTATTGAAGGGAAGAAATAAATTGTAGTATCGTGGATGACTATTCAGATTAACTGTGGGTAAAAGTTTTTGAGATTCAAAGGATGAAACTCCAAAGTTTGTCATAAACTTTCTTAACTAATATAGGTTTAGGTCTCAACAAAACGTCAGATACATCCCGCACAGTTAATGGAACAGAATTCGTAAAACCATGTGATGTCTGCCATACTATGAGGTTTTTGTTCGGCATATTTCATAAAAATTTATTCCGAGTACATCCTGACAAAATGGCATTGTCGAATGAGGAATCGTACACTTATGGATTGCAGCACGGTACAATGATGATATTCTCTAAATGCACCCGATGTTGCTATGGGCAGAGTGGTAGCTAATTGCTCTGTTACACCCAGAGCCGATCCCTAATTCATTCACGTCACAGAAACCCATTATGAGCTTGTACATGATAGAAGCTCTGATCTTACAGTTTCTCCCGAGTAGTATTTGTGTGCTCTCTGTGTCTATCTACAAATGATTGCAAAGATTAGGTAAAATTTCATCCAAGCTGACATTGGGATTTTTGTTGGATATGCTCCTAGCAGGAAGGGCTGTAGAATCTACAACAAGAGAACTCATCGATTAATGGAAACAATTCACATTACATTCGATGAGATGCATCAGACAATGGATCCTGTACGCATGAGTTCAGGACCCGAACCTATCATTGTGACCCCTGGACAACTCAAATCAGGGCTCGCTCTAACCGATAAAGAGCTGGAGATGTTATTTCAACCAATGTTTGATGAATACTTAGAACAATCTCGAGTTAATGTACCAGTACCTTCTGCTACTGCAGTTAACGCTCAAATTGTTCCACCTGGTACATCTTTGTCTACAACAATTGCTCAAGACGCACCGTCTACAAGTGCTTCATCGTCAACATCCGATATGCATCATCCAGTCCGACATCAAGGAATTGCAAAAGAACCCACTCTCGAAGTCTCCCTAATCACTCACGATGTTCTACATCCTTCATTTAACCCTGTTACTCGAGAACCATGTTCGGCACAGTCATCATCTGAGAATGTTAATTCAGCGGAACCCAACCAAGTTACTTAACCACCAGATCATCTTAGAAAATGGACCAAAGATCACCCTCTTGATAACATTGTTGGCAATCCCTCTTGTCCTGTATCTACTAGAAAACAGTTAGCATCCAATACTTTGTGGTGTTGTTTTCATACTGAACTGTCCAAAGTCGAACCCAAGAACTTCAAGATGGCCGTGATAGAAGACTGCTGGTTTCAAGCCATGCAAGATGAAATTCATGAATTTGATCGATTGGAAGTATGGGAATTAGTACCTCGCCTAATCTATGTTATGGTTATCGCTCTCAAGTGGATCTACAAAGTGAAGCTTGATGAATATGGTGATGTACTAAAAAACAAAACTCGGTTAGTTGCAAAGGGATATCGTCAGGAGGAAGGTATTGATTTTGAGGAATCATTTGCTCCAGTTGCACGAATAGAGGCCATCAGAATCTTCATTGCCAATGCCGCAACCAAGAATATGATCATCTATCAGATGGATGTCAAAACTGCTTTTCTGAATGGTGATCTTCAAGAAGAAGTCTTTGTCAGTCAGCCTGAAGGATTTGAAGACCAGGATAAAAAATTAATAAAATTTTTTCCACGAAGTTCTTGAGCTTTGAACGATTCCCCGTCATATGTTTTGAACAGCCTGAGTCCAGATACCAAAGGATGACCTGTACGACCTGCATTTGAAAACAGTCGAGTGTGGAGAGTTTGGAATTTTGGTTCCCCAATTTTTGTTGGGGTCCTGTTGGTTAGCAGATATAATAGTACATTTCACAGGGGGCTTAGTTGTAGGGCACAGTTCTCCTAAGGCAAATTTCTTTCCTGTGGGTCTCCATAGATAACCACAATTAAGTTTTCCTAAGGAGAATTTCTTTCCTGTGGGTCTCCATTGATAACCAACATTAGCAAATAGTTTGCCAGTTGCTTTCCAAACCCGCTTGGTCTTGTTCAAACTGTTATCAGACAGTTTGCCTTTTGGTTTCCAAATCTGCTTTCCTTTATTCAAGACAATTTTAACAGTGGAGGTTGCATTCACAGAATTCAAAATATTAACAACACACATTTCATGATTTGCAGAATTTAAACATTTGTTACACGTTTTGCACACAGATTCAGAATTCGAATTAATTACAACACGCTTAGAGCTAATGCTAGAATCAACTCGATTCACTTTTGTCCAAACAGACTTATTTGTCATAGGGTGGTCTTTTATAGTCTTCTGATTCACACTCTTAGCTGGCTGGTTCCTATTGTTCTTTGTATTACATCTAGGCTTTGATCCGCTAGCTTCAGTGGAACTGTTTACTCCTGTAGAAGGAATCACAGGGATATTAGAATGTTGAACTTTCTGGTGTTCTTCGTGTTTCTGTGTGTTACTAGATGAAGTTCCTGGTTTATCATTAAAAGTAACTTGCTTTTTCCTAGTTACAGGGGTAGAGGGAGCCTTGTTATCTCTTTCATTGAAACTTTTCGGGCAAGTGCCAAACTTCTGCCCACAGAAACATCGGCGCTTTTGAGAATATCAGCATTGTACGTGCTGCTTCCACAAGTGTACGATTTCGTCTTTCGACAACGCCGTTTTGTTGAGGAGTTCTCGGAACAGACTTTTGATGAAATATGCCAACACCTTCATAATATTTAGACATAACTTGGTTGACGAATTCCGTTCCATTATCTGTTCGGATGTATCTAACTGTTTTGTTGAGACCAACTTGTATTTGCTTAAGAAAGTTGATGACAAACTCTGGAGTCTCATCCTTTGATCTCAAAAACTTTACCCATGTGAATCTTGAATAGTCATCCACGATGACTAAAATGTATTTCTTCCCATTAATACTCTGTACTCTCATTGGACCACATAGATCCATGTGAAGGGTATGAAGAACTTCCATATTGGTGTTTTCAGATTTTGGTTTGTGGGAGTACTTCTTGCTTTTTCCAAGTTGACAGGCTGAGCAAAGATGATCTTTTTCAAACTTCAATCTTGGTAAACCTCTAACCAGATCTTTTCGAGCAAGATCATTGATTGTGCCGAAGTTTAAATGGTTTAAACGACGATGCCACAGCCATGGTTTGGTCTTAGAAGCTTTGGATAACAAGCATACTAGAGAAGAATTCATCATATCATCAAGCGATATTGTGTATAAATTGGTGCTACGACTACCTTTAAGTAAGTCTACACCATTCATATCACGAACAAAGCAAGAATGCTTTCTGAAAGCAATTTCAAGATCAGAGTCACAAAATTGCCCTACAGATAACAGATTGTGTCCAAGACCTTCCACATAGTAAACTCTGGAGATCACACTGTCACCAATAACATAATCTCCATAACCCATGATAGCTCCAAAGTGATCATTCCCGAATCTGACTGTCCTGATGAACTTTTCTACAAAGTTCTTGAGCTTTGAACGATTCCCCGTCATATGTTTTGAACAACCTGAGTCTAGATACCAAAGGACGACCTGTACGACCTGTATTTGAAAACAGTCGAGTGTGGAGAGTTTGGAATTTTGGTTCCCCAATTTTTGTTGGGGTCTTGTTGGTTAGCAGATTTAATAGAACATTTCATAGAAAGCTTAGTTAAAGGGCACAGTTCGCCTAAGGCAAACTTCTTTCCTGTGGGTCTCTATTGATAACCAATATCAGCAATTAGTTTGCCCGTTGCTTTCCAAATCCGCTTGGTCTTGTTCAAACTGTTATCAGACAGTTTGCCTTTTGGTTTCCAAATCTGCGTCCCTTTATTCAAGACAATTTTAACAGTGGGGGTTACATTCACAGAACTTAAAATATTAATAACACACATTTCATGATTTGTTGAGTTTACACATTTGTTACACGTTTTGCACACAGATTTAGAATTCGAATTAATTACAACAACTATCTCAAACAATATTGAATGATTTGATTATGATCATGGTGGCGGTTTTGACTTTTAGAAAGTAAGAGTCAGTTTGTTTGATGGAAAGAATGGTAGTAATGTGTACCTGATGCGTAGGAAAGCCTAGGAATGCCAAAGGATGTGTGTGGTTTGAATTTTTTTCAGTTCTCATGGCGAGTTGCTTATGATTCCTAGGTTGCGGGTTAGTTATTTTATTATTAGTTTTTAATGTTTTCCAGGGAAACCGCCGCAACCCGCGGCGGTTTGGTTTGAAATTTATTTATTTTTTTTTAATAAATTAATCAACCCGCTGGTTTATGTAATATATCTACTCAACGAGTTGCCTAATGGCGGGTTGATTCACAGCGAGTTGCCTAATGGCGGGTTGATTGCAGCGGGTTGCCGTAATTCTATATTATTTTATTCCAACAGGTAAACTGCCGTCTCTCAGCGGTTTGGTCGAATATTTTTATATAATAAAAATTCAACCCGCCCTTTTTGAATTTTTTATTTTATTTTCAGCGGCGGGTTGGTTAATCTTATTCTAATATTCATGACGGTTTAGTGCCTTCCTCGCGGCGGTTTGCTCGATTCTCCTAACGGCGGGTTGGCATTCTGCCTGGCGGCGGTTTGGGCTAAGTTTCATAATTTTGGCCCATTAAGCCTAATAATCTATCAAGGCCCCTTCGAATGACCCAGTTGCTTCTCTAACTCCCATCCGGGCTTAGTTAACAAGTAATTGATCCTGTTGGATAATTCTGCATCCTATGTCCTCATATGTAGATTTTTATCAAACCAGAGTTACCTCTATTTTTAATCAATTGTGGAATGGCATGACTTTAATCAAAGCTAACGTTCTCTCTAACATCGTTCCTCTGCAATGTTTGTCTTCTTTGTTAATACTCTTTTGCAGAATACGATGGCAGAACAAAATGTTCCTGCTCAACCATCGACAAGAACAGATGAGCAGATTGTACCTCGCTCCCAGTGGTTAATAATCGGGAAAAGCAACCTCTTTTCATGCACAAAAGATTCAAAGAACCCCATCTTTCAGATATCAGGAGCACCCTTGAGTAAATACCAAATTCTCCGAGCCATTCCACATAGCCTTAGCAAGTGTTCCTAGCTATCTGACTACCTGTAACAGTTCTGGAACACAAGAAATAAACGAGAAGATCTGTGGTTTATAGTTGTCAGTTGATGAACAATGTTCGATCTAAGTGCTGATCTTCTCAGAAAGGCATTAGCAATTACTCCTGTCAACCCAGCTCACCCGTTTGAGTTACCTCCGTCTGGTAACACGGTGATTGATTTTGTTAATGAGCTGGGGTATCCTGAACCTGTAGAAATTGTCTCCAATATACGGGTGAATTATGTGTATCAACCATGGAGAGCAATTCTAACCTTAATCAACCAGTGCTTGACAGGAAAACATCTGCAGTGAATAAACCCAAACACCACCGTTTCTCAAATGCTGTGGGAATCATCACTCAAACTAATGTTGATCGTGCAGAGCTGATATGGGAAGAGTTTACTCAAGGGATCCAGACATTTTTCTCACACAAGGCGAGTTTACAAAGCCAGTCTGAAGGACCCAAAGAAGAAAGTAACTCCTCTCCTCATTCCTTATGGATGGTTTTCCATGGTGATAATCTACTACTTGGCAAGCAATAACAATATCCATCGACGTCCTGATTCTGCTGTTCATCATACTGGAGATGACTTTATATTAGGAAATCTTAAGTTTGTCCCAAAAGGTAAGACTGTTGAAGTGTTTGGAATGGCAATTCCCGATCCCTTGATTACTGAAGCCATTCAACAATCTTCGTATTATCCTAAGTATTATCAAGTTGCTTAATTTTCTTTTCTAAAGCAATTTCTCTATCAATATTTCTGTTTTCTTCCATTTTTAAATCATTTTTGAGATTAGAAATTGTTTTCATTAAAGAATCCTTTTCTTGCACTTGTTCAAAAAGAGTTTCCTTAAGACGTACAATCTTTAACCTCTTCTTTATATCTGTCAAGCTCGGTAGTCAAAGCTTTATTAACATTGGTGTAGTGCATCACTTGGGTATTTAATTGTTCCAAACAACACTAGATATTATCAGGACATCTTGTTAGCAGAAGAGTAGATTCCTCGACAGTTTTCCTGTTGTATTTCACTCAATACTGATAATAAGGAATATATTGCTATCACTGGTATTCTTCCTTTTTGTCTGACCCACATCATTAGACTGTTCAGAAGATGTCATTATCTGCTCACTTTAATTGAGTAAATCATAGGTCAGATTATCTGGATTGTGACCTATAGTGACGTGCAAATCTGAGCCATGTCCTGGAAGATTCGCCATGAGATCAATCTTGGCCGAGTTTGAGTTTCATCACAATCAAAGTCATAGGCATCCAGATCATCGCTTGATAAGCAGCATTGTGTGAGGACAGTCTGAGAGGATTGAATGTCAAGAAGTCCTGATCTGTCCAAAATGCTATTTCTCTTTCTTATAAAGCTTACCACTTGCTGAGCTTGAACCCAGCAACAACTTTATTGTGAACCATGTTTCATCCTTCCTTTTGGCTAATAGTACATCTGCTTGGCAATATGACCCTCGCCCTTCAATTTGTAACAAATTACAGTCCGTTGTTTTCCTCCCTGTTTGCTTCCACTTGCTCCAAGGTGTGTAATTTCAATGATGTTCCAGCAACATATAGATTGTCCTTCCTGAAAACCAGTTACATTTCCAGCATAATGGATCTTGTTGACGAGGTTTGATGAAGTCCTTAGTTGATTGTTGATAAGGATACCGGTATGTACAACAGTAGTTAGAATGACATCGTGTGATTAATCGCATCAATTGGAATCAACCCCTTTCGGAACACTGGAACCACTAACCGGAGACCCCCCCCCCCCCCCCCCCCCATCTGGTTAGGAATATTCAGGTTGTTGCCTTTTGACAGCTGTGGGAGCATATTCCATTATAGGATTGATGGATTGTCAGGAGAATAAACGTTTTGTGGTGAAAATGGATTGGGTACGCATTTGATAGATAAGTGATTGAAAGTGATGTGTTTGATTGATTGGTTTGTGAATTTGTTGAGTCTGATAAAGGTGTAACAAACTATGAAAATGATATGGAAAAACATATGTTAAGATAAAGACCATTTGGGTGAGTGTGTAAATGAGATTGATACAGTTGGCAGAGTTAAGGAGATTGCCACCTTAAAGCAGAGGATCGGAGTTGCTTCAAGCATCAAACGAACTTTCATTTGCATGTCTTTCATGTTTGTTTGCAGGTAAGCAATGAAAGCTGATCACATTGGTAGTGTGGACAAGTCTTTGACCAATTTAACATTAGTCACAAATTTGCTCCAATTCATCAGGGAAGATGTTTAAGACATGGTGTGAACTCGAAACTGGTCCAATGGCATCTGTAGATTTCATATCATTTAGAGTAACAGGGTGACCCTCAAGTAGTACTCACGTACTTCCTCTCCTTTCTTGTAATGAACTTATCAAATTCATCATAACACTTGCACTCTCCGTTCTTGTTTCGTTTAACGACATACCTTGCATCAGCAAGTTTAAATCTGCTCCAATAGATCTTTGCAACACGATGTTTACTCACAATAACTAGATTTCAATTGGAAGGCCTTGAGAATGATTTTTATTGCTTTGGATGTCACAATCCAGCTTTGCAATGCTTCAGCGGGAGTCAGTTTAACATATTTCCTTATGCTTGTTACTCCATCCTCAAGTGATTGAAGCCAAATAAACAAATGTTCCCGGTCCCCTTTTCAACGGATGCAAGAATCATTCTATCCATGTGGCATTCATCATATAAAGTTCCATTCTGCTTTTCCATGAATCATACAATGTCTTTTCAGCAGTCGGTGGTTGGTTGTCTCCTCCCGAAAGAAGTGACTTAGACAGCAAGATCGTCATGTGAAAAGATTACAAATTGATCGATCGGTGGTAGAAAGAAATTGTGTTTGGTTATGTGATTATTTAGTCTTGAAATGAAACTACACGGGATTTTACAATTCTCGACAAAACCGGGAAAACAAGTTTTTTGTTTCTCGGGATTTTACAAGTCAAAGAAATAACCGTATAATTTAAAAACGAGTTGTTAAGTTTAAACTTAAGTTGGTTTCACTAGTTCGGTTGACAAAAAAATTTAAACTAGTTCGGTCCTACTCGTTCGGTCCTTCTAGTTCGGTTGTCACTAGTTCGATTGACAAAGTTTAACTAGTTCGGTCCTACTCGTTCGGTCCTGCTTGTTCGGTTGTCACTAGTTCGATTCCTCTTGTTCGGTTCAAAGTAAAGGACTCGTTCGGTTCCAACTTGAGTAAAGCTCGTTCGGTTCAAACTAGAATATTCTAGTTCGGTGATCTCGATCGGTTATCTAGTTCGGTTGACTTGTTCGGCTTACTCGTTCGGTTACCTTGTTCGGTCCTACTCGTTCGGTCCCAACTACTACGAAACTCAAATTTTCAAAACTCAAAAAGACACATTTTTTAATGGTTTTTAGCAAGAAATTCTTGTACAACTAGTGTTACTAACCCTATAGGAACAATAAAAATGAAAACTTTAAGGTTTTTAAGCCTAAAAATTTTGAATCACTATTTTGCTCTTTGTAAAGGTTTTTGAACACGAATCAAACACAAAAACTAAACGCACCACTCCATGGCTCTGATACCAATTGTAGATACATGTAATCTTATGATCAAACCAAGAACAAGAGTGAGATTTGGGTTGTGATGTTAGAGAGAGAATGGATGGAAAATGGATGAAGTTTATTAAGATGGAATGTAACAAAATGGAACAACCAACCCCTCTCCAAGGCTAGGAGAGGGCTTATATACTACATGTTGTGGCCGGCCCATGGGTTCTAATGGGCTTCCCATAGACCTTGGGCCGGGCTAGTTTACTTAACTAACGTTACACATACTACGAGCTAAGACTTAATACAACTTGGAAGTGACCGATACTTTTTGTGTTTCCAACAGATCACTCCATTCATCGCCCTTCAGCTAAGAGTGGTAAGATTGGAGCAAGAGATATCTGAAGTAAAGAAGACTGATCGCTCTGCAGATGTTTTGGCTTCAATTAAATCCTAAGTTCCTACGGTTGTTGATAAATATATAGGAACAAAACTTGATGATGCTCTCCTTAGGATTCTTGAACGACACACTGCAGATTTAATCGAGAAATACTCTGTGTTGCCTGGCCCAGAGTCTATCAAGAATCAAGAATCTGAAAAGAGTCCGAAAGAGATTATCAAAATCAAAAGGGAATAAGGTGAGGAGAAACAAGATTCAACTTACTCCATCAGGTCAACTGATAAAGTTGCTCTTGAAGAATTTGATCTAATGAGTGCTCTCTTTAAACACATGAATAAGTACAAGACTGCAAACAAAAATCCTGCCAACTACCATCTATACCATGCTCTTATGGAAGCCTTAATAGCAGATGAAGATGCCATGGATAAGGAAGTTAAAGACAGGGTTAAAAAACCACAAAAGAAAGCATGACATTGATGATGATGAAGACGATGATGATGATGAAGGTCCTTCAGCTGGATCAAACCAGGGTAAGTCAGCAAAAAGGAGAAGACACGATTCAGGTGCTTCTGGGTCAGCTCAACCTCCTATAAAAGATGATGAGCAAAGTTCGAAGAATCCACGAGAGTCTGATGCATCTGCTTCCAAACAACATCCAGCTCTTACCTTAACTGGATGGCAGATCACTAACACAAGAGATGCTGTTGTTGACTCTTTGATGTACAGATCTGATACTGAATTAGAACATTCTAAACAATCCTTAGATGACATTCCAATGCCGGATGAAGGTCATGTCTCAGATCTGGAGGACACCGATAACGCTCACATTCCCAAGGTGTCGACCACTACATGGTTTAAGCCAATTACTGAAGGCGAGAGACCAGCTACACCTGAACCAGAATGGACCATTCCCCCGAATGATTTCCTGGAACCAAAGAATAACTGGGCAAATACATACGCCACAACGTATCAAGTTCCCACGGAGAACAAGCTTCAAAGGAAGTCGTATGATATTGGGTCATTCATCAAATGGTTCTGCAGACGAACAGGAAAGAAGAAGCTCTGCAAAGCTGATTTAGAAGGTCCAGCTTTCAACCTTGTTAAAGCCTTTCATAAGAACAACGTCTTTCTTCAATATCAGATGGATGAATGCCATAAGCTGCTGACGAATAAGGTTGATTTGGTTAATCCTGAGGGTCATCAAATTCTGCGAAATATATATGAACCACTGCCCTTAGGAGGACCACCAGGTCAGGTAACTATTCAACCACAATTCTTCTTCAATAAGGATCTGGATTATCTTCTGACAGGTGACAAAGAGCGAAAAATTGCCTTATCCATATCCAAGCTCAAAGCCGCTCGTTACCTAGACTTTGGCCTTGAAGAATTAGTTCCATCTTTGTGGGTTGAAAGTGAACGCGATTATGACATCAGTGCGGCCTATGGCATCACTCACTGGTGGTTTAGAAGAAAGGAATTCTACATCAACAAACACAGTGAGCCCTCTGATCGTGAAGCAGTCAGATCGCAGATGCGAATTCTCAGTGTGATCAGTGTCAAGGTGTTCGAAAAATACGGATACAACTACCTAAGAGAGATAATTCTTAATTCTTTGCCGAGCTGATTACAAGAGACTAGATCTCGAAAGATTTCAAAAATCTTCATCAAATGGATTTTGAAGAATCTGTTCCTACTCAATATTTAGAAAAGTCAACCACTTCTTGCCCACAACAGACATGGATAGTCTATCATAAACTATGGCAGTTCAAATGTGGGTTAAGGAACCTAGTAATCACAGGAATCGTGGTGGGAGATACAGTTCGGGATTGAAAGTTATCAAACAAAGATTCAACCGGTGAACGTCAAATTGGTGCAGCGAAATACTACTTCAAAGAAGATTATACGATTGTCCTAAGCCAAGAGCCTGTTGTCTACAGAGGACAAAATGATCAAGAGAAAGTTGATGAGGCTGAATGAGCTGCACAAGTTTAGTGGATGGGACGTTTGATTAAGAGTCATGGTGAAGCTGGATCCCATGTTAAGACTTTTCTCTTTGACGGAGTACAATAAGGATGGAAACTAGGGAAATGGTCAGAGGAGCGACAAGAGTAAAGTGAGGAGGAGAAAGATATCACAAACAATCAGAAAAGACTACAGATCAGGAGGATCGTTCGAAGTCTGAAAAAGCTTTATTGAGGAAGAATAAAGAGATATTGACTAAGGCTAATCAAAGAACAACGTGACGTCATCGTCGTTACACTATAACGGTCTATATTTTCTTATTGTGTATAATATATCTTGTACATTCGTAAGTAGTTAATCTTTTGATGATTAAGTGTATGAATAATTCATATCCCTCAATGATTTAGGGGGAGCAGTTAAATGTTTATTACACGTCTTGCGAAAAAATTTTTTTGGGGGGGGGGGGCCACACTTTTTCTCCCCAAATTTTACAACCATATTTAAATCATATTTGATTATCCAAATGGTCAAAGGGTTTAACATCTTTTGATAAGGGGAGAAAATGGTGATTAAAATATGTGTATAATAATAATCGTTGAAAAGTGCTAAAACAATTTCGATACGAAGACATTTTGAGGGGGAGCGTTTCTGGAAAAAAAATCAAAAAAGCGTCTCGAGGTACTAACGCTTGGATATTTATATCAAAGTACCTTAATGAATTTTCAAGTGGTTTGATGGAGTACGGAGAACTGTACCAAAAGAACCGACCATGGCATTTTACTTTATAGAGTCTATAAGGGTGTAAGAGTTAGGTATATTCCTAAAGATCCAGGCCATAACCTGGAGGGATCTACCCAGGGATAATTACTAGTTAGTGTAGAAGTCCTTAGGTATGACATATAAAAGCCAAAAAAACACAAACCGAGTAAAAGTGAGAATAAGGGAAAAAGTGCCGACTGTGATGGAGCTAGTACTGAAATAAACCCAACAAGGGGGGATTCTAGTCATTGAAGTCTCGGGTAAGCACTGAATGGAGGATGAAGAATTAAAAGAAATTGTAAGGATAAGGTGTAAGAAAAGAAGCTCCTCCATACAGTTAGTGCAGAAGAAACCGGGTCGTTACATTGCTCGCCAGAATCACTAAATTGATTGCTGACATTGAAGGATCGACATCTTGGAACCCAGTGAGCAATGCACAACCCTCCTAGCCCACTCAGAATCTCTCACAAAGATTTTCGTGTTTCATTTCCTCACGGAGACTAAACACGTTGTTATCTATTGACTTTCTCACTCCGAGAGTTAGTTGGATATTGAAACATGTGGCATGTCAGCTCCAGCCTTCCGGATTACTAGAACAAAACGCATCTATTGAGTCTAGAGCCAGAGATCTTCAGTTATCTCGTTAGGAACATATCAATGATCTTGTTCTTTCCCACACACACACTGTGGAAACAAGTCTATCCTAAGAGTCCTACGCATTATCCTTGTGATATTGCCAGAACATCCGAGTGAAACGAAGGTTCTTCACAATGAAGATGGAAATCCTGCTAGAGCCAACATCAAACAAGCTCTTGGTAGGTGACTTGTGCGATTCTACAAGAATCAAACTTGTGTCAACTGGAAAGAAACGATGGTGCGATTCTGTGTGAATCAAACTTGTTCCAGTATAAGAATTGACGGTTATTGATCATTTGACAAACAATCAAAACTCTCGAAGTGTTACAAAATATTTTCATAAGAAACACTTAGACTGATTTTTCAAATCAATTTTCTCTTTATTGCTAACTGTTTCATTACAGGATATCTTAAAGATGGAGATGGAGATGGAATTTCCCAGTTCCTGAGATATCAAGTGAATAACCGAATGCTCAGACACGACCTACACTTGTTATGAAGTTATGAAAGACCTCATAAAGGTGTCAAAGCTTCCGCAAACTCTGATATCGTGTATTTCTTCACAAGTGCACAAGATGGCGATCCATTACAAGATGATGTAAGATTATGTTTGGGTGATGATCTCAAGAAAGCTCAAGATCACAATCAAAGACAAGTCAAAGATGAATCAAAAGATCTCTACCCCAAATGTACAAGATATCAAATGTCTACGAGCTAAAGACTGAAGTGATTAAGTTTAGTATTTTCAGGGGTGACCTCCCTTAGGGGGAGATTGTTAGATATTAGAAAAAGACTCGGTCACCCCGTATATTTATTGTTTACAATAGCTCGTAGTTTAATAGTTAATCGTATGTCTTTCGGTTTTAAGTCGGGTACTAATACCTGGTATTTTGTAAAAACTATATAAGCCTCTTCCAACTTTGGAAGAGGCAAGCTAGTCATTTTATTCTTTTCTTATAAAACATATTTTCTCTCTCTAGAAATTCTCTCTCATGTGTTTCTCTCTCTAGAAACTAGCCAAGTCCAAGAATCGACCTCGTGTTATGATATAAGATATAAAACATACTTCGACTTCACCAGACTATTTCCCAGTCTCATTGGGAAACATCTCTCCTGATCCTTCAGATAATTTATCTAAGTATCTTTTGGCCTCGCTATCCATCTCACCTTTTCACGATGATCCATATATGCAACCTTATAATGCTGCTGCTAATGAACCACCTATCCCACCACAAGCTCCTATTAATCCACCGCCTATTTTGCCTCCATCTCCAGTATTACCACTATCACCAATGTTTGATTCCTGATATTTATTTCCTCCCAAAGAGATTCCACCACCTAAAGACATTGAGACTCCTGTTGAATCACCCATTCCAATATCTCCATCTTTATCAGTAGGATCTTCATCACCGGTTAGGTCAACTACACCACCACCAGATTATCCCTTTGATGAGTCTATCTTTGCAGAGTTAGATAACTCATTATGGATCATACCACGACCACTAGGAAGTGAACCAGTCCCCGAGGAATCTAATGAGTCAGATGCTTATTTAAGTGTTCATTCCTGGAAATCTTAAATTCCAAAAAAAATTCGTTATATCCTGCAATGTAATACCAAAGGATGTGTATTACTTTGTTAGAACTTGTATCAAAATAAGAATCCATACAATATGTCAAATAATTTCAATACCACTATGTATGAAAATTTTGACAATGACTTGTGATATTATTCTTATTTTGTGTTGTCTTGTAAATGTTGATAGAATGGCTCCCAAGAGGACATAAACATCTGCAGCACCACCCATGACTTAGGCTGCCATTAAGAAACTAGTTACTGATAGTGTTATCGCGGCTCTGGAAGCACAAGCTGCAACAATGGCAAGTACTAGTAATCCTAACAGGAACACCAGACCTACTGGAACTCCTATAACAAAAACGGGAAACTATAAAGAGTTCATAAGCTGTCAACCTTTCTACTTCAATGGTATAGAAGGAGCAGTTGGCCTCATTTGCTGGTTTGAACAGACCGAATCAGTATTTTCTCGTAGAAAATGTGCCAAGGAAAACAAAGTGACATTTTCTACTGGTACCCTGACTGATAATGCTTTATCCTGGTGGAATTTGTACGCCCAACCTATTGGAATAGAACAAGCCAATAAGATCACTTGGACTGAATTGAAAAGGCTCTTAACAAATAAGTATTGTCCTCGAACTGAAGTCAGGGAAATGGAAGATGAATTTTACAATCTGACTGTAAAAGGAGATAATCTTAAAACTTACATTAGAAGATTCCAGGAATTAGCAGTCTTATGCCCAAACATGGTGCCAAACACCGAGAAATGCATGGAAGCTTTCATCGGAGGATTACCCAGAAGTATTAAAGGAAATATTACCGCTTCAAAGCCTCAAACTTTGGAGGATGCCATTAACATAAACCAGAGGTTAATGGATCAAGTAACAAGGCACAATTCTGTGTAGAGAACCAATGATCACAAATGAAAGTTTGATGATAGAAGAACCTTCAACAACAACAACTACTAAAACGACCGTAACAACAACAATGATAACCACAACAATGATCACCACCAACAACAAAATAAAAGGCAGGAAACCTTCAGGGCCTATGCTGCTACCCCAACTAAAAACCATGGGTATGTTGGACCCCATCCTTTGTGTAAGAGATGCACCCTACATCACACAGGACCTTGTACTGTCATATGTCAAACTTGTAACAAAGTGGGCCATCAGACCAGGAACAGCAGAAACAAAGGACTCTCGGACTACTAGATTAGATTCTAGTTATAGTTTTTGTTAGAACCTAACCACGGGATGTGTGGTATAAATAACAACACTTGTCAAATTTTAACTATGTAGAGTATGAAAGCAAGTTGTTCATGATATAATATAATTATAATCCCGTTATACCTCGCTATTTCATAATACCATTATTCAGGGTGAAACTCTGACCTTGTTAAACCAACCTTTCAAAATTGATCTTATGCCGATTAAACTAGGTAGTTTCGACGTTGTCATCAGTATGGATTGGTTATCCAAGTATCATACTAGAATCATCTATAACGAGAAAGTCGTCCACATCCCAATCGATGGTAAAACTTTAATCATCTGAGGTGATCAAAGTAGAACTCGACTAAGCCTCATATCCTGTATAAAAACCAAAAGGTATATATTCAAGGGATCAAGTTTTCATAGCTCAAGTAATGGAGAAGAAATCTGATGAAAAATGATTGGAAGACATACCAGTAGTCAGAGAATTCCCATAAGTTTTTCATGAAGATCTACCTGGCCTACCCCCAGTTTGTCAAGTAGAATTTCAAATTGATTTAATTCCAGGAGCGGCACCAGTAGCCCGAGCACCCTATCGATTAGCTCCTTCAGAAATGCTGGAACTATCTAACCAACTTCAAGAGTTGGTAGACAGAGGTTTTATCTAACCAAGTACTTCGCCTTGGGGAGCTCCTGTCTTATTTGTTAAAAAGAAAGACGAATATTTCAGAATGTGTATCGATTACTAGGAGTTGAATAAACTTACTGTAAAGAATCGTTACCCATTACCCATGATCGATGACTTATTCAACCAACTTCAAGGTTCGAGTGTTTACTCAAAAATCGACTTAAGATCAGGTTATCATCAACTAAGAGTAAGGAATGAAGATATTCCCAAGACTGCTTTCAGAACAAGATACGGACACTATGAATTTCAAGTAATGCCATTTGGTTTAACTAACGCGCCTGCTGTATTTATGTATCTCATGAATCGTGTGTGTAAACCATACTTGGACAAATTCGTAATAGTGTGCATCGATGATATTCTTATCTACTCTCAAGAACACACAGAACATCTCAGAATAATTTTGGAATTACTCATAAAAGAGGAATTGTATACCAAATTCTCCGAGTGTGATTTCTGGATCAGTATCGTGCAATTTAATGTCTCATTATTCTTCTTATGATTTTGGAAAATCATACTACCAAGGAAACATATTCTACTTAACAACCGTTTTAATATCATGTTTTATGCTTAAATAGGATGATTTATAATCGTCTTATTGAAATGAATTAGGATGCTTCTTTATTTGAATAAGGAAATTATAAACCACCGAACTATAAATTTATAAATTCTCAGTTACAAAGATTGGGACGCCTCTGTTTGTAAATGACAAATTATAAATGAGTGGGCTTAAGTGTATGGCATTCGTACAAACAATTCTCTTTCAATCCGTTTGTACAAATAATTCTTTTTCGATCATTTAATCATTATCATTATTACCATCATACAAATAAGTCTCTAGACTTCTTTCGATTTGTAAATTGTTCACTCGATTATTTACAAACATCACTCCATCATTCAACTAAATCTCGGGACAAGATTTTTATAAGGATGGGAGACTATAACAACCTGCAATTTTTATCAATGTAAATATCCATCTATTAAATTAGATGCAATCTACTATCCATCTATTAAAGTATATACAACCTTTTTACAGGGAAATTTTTTGCTTTATTCCATTATGTAACATAGTTTACATAACTAAAGTAAACGAGCTCACGCAACCTCTACCAATGCCATCTATATCTATGTTTATATCATGTAAACATCCTAATATGTCAAGTCTATGTTTAAATATCATTTTTACCATGTACGTTATCCATTTAACGTACCATTTACAACGTTATTCCAAAACAAGCATTATACGTTAACGTTTATTCCAAAAACCCTAATTACATGTCAAAACAAGTGTACAAATGTTCAAAGCATGTGTACAAGTTACAATGCCAAACTTTTGAATATCTTTCCCTCCTAAACCCTAGTACGACCTTCTAAAGCTCAATGTACAAGTTAATTATGCATGAATTACAAACTAGATCATTTTACCTCCTAAATCATGTTTATGTCTTACCACCACTTTAACACAAGGTACAAACGCCTAATGCACAACTCCTAAACCCTAAACCTAATCCCTAAATTGTTCTAAACCATAATCCTAAAACCATAATTCATCTAACCCTAAACCAAAATCATAAAACCATAGCAAACCCATTACACCTTAAACTAGTTCATAGTTTTCAGAATCTGATCGGTTAATAAAACATACGATCTGGGAAAAATCAGTAGGTTCTGGGTATTAATTAAAAACACTAGGTTGTAGCCCTATGTCTTGTGATCATTTTGCCGATTGAATCACCCTGATTCGACGTCGGATGAATTAGTTATAGCCGAAATGGCAAAGGTGTGCAAATTATGCACACCTTTAGTAAATGGTTGTTATCTCCAGATTTTTGTATAGTAACCTCTGAATATGTAAAATTAAAAGTTGTAGAGGACTCAAATATCTAACCATGCTCACTGGTTTGAGGTTGATCAGACTTACGGTTTGTAAATGGCACCCAAATTACCAGGACTGATATTGGTTGTCCAAAAATAGCCATGTATAAACTAAATAAACACCTCAAGATCCTCCATGACTCACCAACACCTTCATCACCATGACCTCACCACCACATCACCATCACTCCAGCACCTTACAAGCACCTCCATCACCTCCTTGTAAGCTACTACCACAAGTTGCACACTAAGTAAGCTAATTGTTACTATCTTTGATTTTCGAACCATCACCACCTCTCTACACCTCACCCTAGCTTTCTATTAGTCACCATGATAGCCTTTGGCCACCACACCAAGTAATCTTGGTGCCTACTCTAAGAAAAATTGGCCCCTAAGTTACTTGAGCCCTATATAAGCCAAACACACACATACACTTTCATTTCATCCTCATAACTCTTTTCCACCTTAAATCTAAGTTCAAACCAACTTCTAGCAGAAGTAAGGAAGCCAAGGAAGAAGTACCCAGCCCTTAGAAGCCAAGAAAACAAGAGAAGGAAACCATTGAAGTCATTTCCTAGGCGTACGAACCCAAAACCCTCATTTCGACCCGTTTAAGCTCAAGTAAGCTCAATTTCTTGTTCAATAAGCTCACATTCTGTTTTAAGTCTTCCATAAGATCTATAAGATCATGTACAAACTTTTGTTTAAGCCCTTGAACCACAAAACCAAATGGTTTGGTTTTCCAAAACCAAACGAACCCATTTTGGTATTTTCGAGCTCATAAGCTCTTTTTATAAGTTCAAGCTCGTATATACTTTTATATAAAGGACTAAACATGTAAAAGTTTATAAATCAAGGGTATATATTGCCATTTTTGCAAACTTAAAAATATAAAGTATAATATTTTTATATTAATTATAAAAATATATATAAATATTATAAAACTTGATTTTATTAAAACCGGACACATGTATCGTTATTAATCATTGATCGACGCATTATAAATCAATTACGTTATATATTTAACGTAACTTATCATCGACTAGCTTTTGAAGAAAACTTAAAACTATAACGTGTTACGTTACTAGGGAGCTTCATGTGAGGGGTTTCATTTGGGTATACATTTTGACGAGTTTGCTGGATTTACGATTTAAAGTGTCCTGGCTCCTCAAACGTTTACTACATGACCTCTGAATTATGATGGCCCGAACAGTGATATAATATTTCCATAAATTAATCAAATGATAAACTTCATGAAGTTTTGAAAGATAAACCATCAAACTAAGACTTGACATATTACCCCAGGTTGCGTGACAAGGCCGTTACTTTCACTTGATATACTTTTTCCATCAATCAGATTTCCCTGTTAAGGTGAGTTCATAGCATCGCATTTTAAATCTTTTGAATACTTTATAAACCCGCGAGGGGGATAGATGCTTAAACCATGAATGCAAGTGTTTTTCCAACTGTATGCCAGATATATTATTGCCTAAGTACCTTCCACTGCCAATATTTCTTAATCATGAACCATTAGTCACTTGCGAGTGAACGCGAATATTGTGGATAGATCTATCGGGGTGTAACGACTCTCATTGGTGTACCTATACTTTCTGGTACCAATAGCACTATATTTGATTATAATGGGTAGCTTTGGTAAGTTACCTTTCCACGAGGACATTTGTTCCTCAACCAATGTCACTACAGTGATTTCCATGTTAATGTATTGATATCATGAGCTTAAGGCAATAACATTGTTTTCTATAATAATTGTACTCATTGCAATTATTACACTTATGGGTGTATAACAACGTAACCCACTGTTATGATGACTTGTATTCAAACTGTTTAACATAAACCTATGAATTTCACTCAACCATTGTGTTGACTTTTTTTAGCATGTTTATCTTAGGTAATTGAGCAACTTTGGCATGAAGTGGCACGGACTTAAAGATGGCTAAACTGTTATCATTCAAACTTTAGTTTCCATATTTTGGACCCATCTTTTTGTAAAAACTTTGGATGAAATGAATAAATGATAACAACAATTTTCCAAACGTCCTATTAATGATTCATTTTCCTATGATTATGTCTGTTGATCTATAAAGTAATACCCCAGATTAGCTTCAGCTGCTATATTTGTCAAAATAGGGGTGTTACATTGGCCCTACTGACGACTGGTTGACTCTTTCTAATAGGGGCAGTTCTGGCATACCCAAAGCTTTAACAAAACCTATAACCCATATCGAAGGCTAGAAAGGCAGCTTTTTCTTTATTAAAAACAAGATAGTGTCCTCCAAATACCTTAAACTCCTTCTTTAAGAGAATAAGCTTGGCAAGAAGTCCTTTAAAGATCTAGTTCCTCTACGTGTTCGAGGAGATCCCCTATTGTAGTAATCAATGCGTACCTATCCTTGCATGTCCAACCTTCCTAAACCCAATCCTTTATCTAGTGGGGTTAAAATCTTTCTGGAAGCATAGTCTTAAGAAACCTATTATCTACCATTGTGGAAGGGGTATATATTGATTCAATACTAATATGGGATTTGAACTGTACGGGTGATAACCAATTGTTTATTATTTGGTGTTTGCAGAAATGGACTTTAGGAGCTTTATGGTGGACGGGATTGCTGATGAATTTCATTTGAACGATGAGTTGTGTGTTGATGGCAGGAGAGTCTCCCTTCTAACACGATTGTTAATAATGAAGCTCCCAATGATTTAAGTTTAATCCTATAAATTTTTGGCCCCTACCTTACTCATGTTGCTAAGAATGTCGGAGATTTGAATGATGTTTCCTTAGAGAAAGGCATTGTTGATGAAGCTGAGAGGTTACGTAAATCTTCAAAAGCTAGAGGTAAGAGGAAACAGGTTACGGGACCGACAGTGAAAGAGGCCCTTCGTGAGCTTTGAAAAGCACATCCTCAAGCGAGTAAAGTTGTTGGTGATGTCTCTGATCCCCTTGATGTAGATAGCGATCCTGACATTTATGGTAAGTTCCCTACCTCCTTTTCTCCTTTCATGTCACAACGTATGGCTGTAACATTATATTCTTCTTCTTACAGAGTTTCCATCTGCCATGGAACTAAAGGATTTTGTTGATTGTCACTTTGTTGTTGCCCATGTCACTCATCCTTCGTGGAAATAGCATCTTAAAGATATAATCCTGGAGAAGCTCTACAATATTCATAACAGAGCTTATATGTGACAGGCTGTTCTAGAGAATATGTTGAATAGCTAGACTCGTCGGCTCATGTCTGCCTTGCAAAAGCAAGAGCTTCTTGTGATGTTATCCGGGAAAGGGAAATTAAGAAAGACACGGCCTAAGATGACGCTTGAGAGGAAATGTAATGATGCATTGTAAGATTATGGACAAAAATCCTCTTATGTTAGACAGCGCGCAGAGATAGAGACATTACAGACAGGTTGACAAGTTACATGGTGAGTGTATAGCATGCTAGTTCTTAAGGAAAAGAATGAGTTAACAACAACCAACCCTGTCTATTCTTCAGCGTCAAACTGAGGAGTAAGTCTAAGAGGGAGAAGACTGAAAGTATCTGAAACTCCGTTGTGGCCGGATATTAACAAGTTTGAGTGTAAGAACAGGCTGCTTTAGTTACTAAAGTAATTCCTCATGTGGAAACAGAGCTTATCCGTAGTGATGAGGCGGGTTTGTTGGTTTCCTGACTTGTCAAGACGTCCATATTCCATGGTAGATGTACAACTTTTAAAGAAATGGCTACTCTAAAAGAGCCTTTTACTTTAGAGAAGATGCTTGGTTATCGCTCTGACTTCAGAGAAATAAATTTAACCAGGCTAGTGATGAGCTAGCCATTGCTTCCTATCCCTTCATAACCGAAGCTTTTGCCAATCTGTATGCCTCTTTAGAAGAGTTGCTTTTAAAGAAGCCTAGATCTCATCGATCGAAGTTTGCCTCATCGCAGTCTGGGCCCTTGTCTTCGAAGACTTTAATTAACTAAAGGTCGCCCTATAGGCGTTATTTTGACAATCGGGGTGGTGTGTACCCATGATTTATTTCAAACAATGTTGCTTGAATTACATTTAGTGTGGCCTTTTAAGGATATTACTATTTGGTAGAGGGTAGACTATACCTCTATCTATTATGCAAAGCTTTTCCGTGCTCTCTTTTTTTAAGGCTCAAGTGTGGCCTATATAGGTTACTTTTTTGTCCACCAAGGTTTAACAAGCAGTCCTTCGCTTGTGGCAGAGGGTCGCGGCCCGCTCCGCCTTAGCCCAGAAAGGTTTCGAACGAAGACCTTTGGGAAGTTAACATGAATTTAGATGCTCGTAAGTGTAAGGCTCATGGGTGGCCTTACGGCATCCCTTCGAACGTTAAAATTTTTGTGTACTTGGTGTCCCCAATCTTTGTTTTAAATAATGACACAAGTGATTGAAATTGAGTTTATTACTTTCATTGATCATGTAGAAAGATTTACATCATTTCTTGTATGAACACTTAGTTTTGCTACACATTTTTTTGTCTCAAATCTTTGTTGTAAATAACGACACAAGAGATCTAGAAGGAATCTGTTTCATTGATAGTGTAGAAAGATTTACATCATTTCACGTATGAACACTTAGTTTGCTACACTATAAATAGGTCCCTTGCTGAAAAACAATCAAGACAATGACTTTAGAAATTGATGAATAGCATATTTTACATGTAAAACTTACGAAGGTTTGAGTCATTCCATGTTAGGTCAACAGGGGAGCCAGATAGTGTTTCTAGCTTGTAAGCTCCGTCTCCATAGGCTTTCTTTACTATGTAGGGTCCTTCCCATGTTGGTCCCATTTTCCTTGGAACTCTGCTTTGCTTGTGTTGTTAAGTTGGAGTACATAAATACCTTGCTTAAATGTGGATGGTCGAACACGTTTATTGTAGTATCTCACCAGCTTTTGCTTGTAATAGTCTTCTCTGATGGAAGCTATCTCCCTCCTTTCTTTTGAGAAATATTCAAGAATCTCTCTACATTTTCTCTCGTTTAGTCTTGCCATCTAATTTTACCCTTCCTCTTGATGATGTCTATCATTTGGGAGTTTTCCTAACAATGGGTATTCTCGGATTGGTGCCATCTAATTTTCCCCTTCCTCTTGATGATGTCTATCACCTCTTTCCCTATGATTGACTTTCATGTAGTACTTCTACCAAGACTTCCTTAGCAAGCTTTGAGAAGGTCATGGAAGCTAGCTTGCTGAGAGCATCTGCTTTCTTGTTATGATCTCGTCGGACATGTTTCATAGAGTAGCTCTTGAAGCTTTTGAGTGTCTCTCTTGTTTTCTTCAAGTATTGCTTTATAACTTGTTGTCTTGCTTTGAAGAGTCCTTCCACTTGGTTTTCTACCAGTTGGGAGTCCACAAAGATTTCTAGATCTTCGATCTTTATTTCTTTTGCAATTAGTAGGCCAACTAATAGCGCTTCGTACTCTGCCTTATTGTTGGTGGTCTCAAATTCAAACCTGAGAGCGTAAGTATACTCTCTTCCTTCAAGATTAACAAGTATCAATCCTGCTTCAGAACCATCAAAGCTGAAAGCTCTATCCGTGTACAGCTTCCATGTGTTTTCTAGATCCAGCTCCTTATTCCTTGCATTTTTGAGTTTCCTTCTCTTTACTTTTTGTTGTCAGTATCTTAGCCAAGAAATCAACCAAGATCTATCCTTTAATGGAATTGTTCCCCTTAAATTCAATATCATGTTCCCCCAGCTCTATTGCTCATTTAGCTATATGCCCTAATTTTTTAGGTCTTGCTAGTATTTGCTTTATGGGCTTGTCCATTAATATCTAGATAGGGTAAGCTTAGAAGTACCGTCGGAGCCTTCTTGCGGCATATAAGAGGGCTAGTGTAAGTTTTTCCAGCTTTGGATACTCTATTTCTGCCCCTTTTAGTGCTCGGCTTACAAAATAAATGGGGATTTGTTTCTTTCCTCTTTCTACAAGTAAAACTGCATTTATACTTTCTTCTGAGACTGCTAGGTACATTACCAGGGTTTTGCCTTTGATTGGGGATGTAACCGTGGGTAATGTTTCTATGTACTCCTTCATTTTCTAGAAAGCTTCTTTTGCTTCCTGCGTCCATTAAACTATCTTCTTGCTTGCACAATTCTTCAGCACCTTTAGAAAAGGGAGTGCCTTATCGGTTCCTTTCAAAAGGAATCGGCTTAAAGCTGCTAGTTTCTCGTTGAGACATTGTATTTCTTTGACCATTTTGGGTGGCTTCAAGTCAAAGATTGCCTTCACCTTTGAGGGGTTAGCTTTGATTCCTTGATTCGTAATAAGGTATCCTAGGAATGG
>BQNB010042809.1:7097-45893 GCA_026074375.1 Tanacetum coccineum | reverse complement strand
TTCTCAAAGTCAAAATTCCATGTTTTAGGTGTGTCCATGAATTTTCCCAAAATTTATCAAGGAATTATACCCGACCATTTTTACCCGACTCCAAATATGGAAAAATTTGGACATATAAAAGTATTTTAATGATCATATCATCTAAATCAAGGTTATAGGAGTTATTCCAATGGAAGACTCTAAATAACCCTTACAAGTGTCTCTCATATCAATTTTAAATATAGATTCATCGTGGTTTATGCTTTATGGTCATTTTAGTACAAGGGTTGAAAAGAGATTTTTGGGCAGATTTGACACCTTTTACCATTTTACAACTTCCACTAACCAAACCACCTGATATTTTTAAAAAGCTTACATTTCTAGAAACTAGACTCAAAGTACTTGATTTTAGGCTTTAGAATCATGTCAAAACATTCATTTATCATTAACTTATGCTCCATTTAATAGGACCTAAAAATGAAATGTGGGCTAATTGATATATAACATTGACTAAAACAAGTCTAACTACTAACCCATTATGCAAAAACGACCCAATCAACTCTCATAATCATATTATGCATGTCTCAACATCATTATAATCTAAAAATCTCAGTGGGTTACTTAAATATATATTACACAAAAGAACTCAAAAGAATGTGCAACAAAACTTGATTTTTAAGGGTCTTTTGGTGCAAGATAGACACAAGTCGTCTTGCACCTAAGTTCTTACCTATAAATCTTCAAGAAATGGTCAACATGATTATAGGGCTGAAATTATATACTTTCTTAATGGTGTACTTTGAAGGATTTTTGTAGTTAGATGGTGGTTTGGATGGTTATAAGGGAACTAGAAATCTTTCTCCAAGTGGTTGATCTTAGCTTAGCGTGCTAGCCGCTGCTTCATTTCGTAGTTTCCTTGAGTTGTAGTAGAATTTTGATGGTGTTTTTGTGCTAGCTCTACCTTGGCCGGATTTCTTAGAGAGAAAGAGTATAAGGAGATGAGATCTTTAGAGAGAGAGAGAGGAAGAGATAAGTGTTCTTTTTAGGTTAGCTCTAGTTTGCATGATATGGAAATGAAAGACCTAGTTAAAGTGATGAATTGTAAGAAGCATTAGGGAAATTAAGCCATGTACTTGCCATTTGTGGCTCCCCATTGGACGGAAAAACAAAAAGGAAGCACATGGTTTGCATATTATTATTTTTACTTTTTGTTATATGTAAGTATTATTTAAAGGTGTAAGTTAAAGTGTATGAATTGTGTACATCCGGTAATACGTAAGGTGACGTAAAAATGTAACTTTTAAATTAGTTTTCTTAGTTTGTTAAATTAGGTTTTCCCAAGTGTTTTGATATTATTGTAATATTATTTGAGCATATCTTTGGTCGTTAGGACCATTAACTAGGATCGTTAAGCAAAAGGTGCGTTCGTATAACTAGGGTTCCTAGTAAAACAAGCGTTGAATGCTAAAAATAGTATGACCACTTAAAAGTGAGGGTTCCTATTAATTAAAACTACGTTTTGATATGGTTTTTAACCTCACAAACACAACCTATAATCTACCCCCAAAAACTCATATTTGACCATGAATCTTGTAAAATTATTTTGACTGACTTCCACTCACTTTTAATTTATGAAACCAATGGGGTTGGAAAGTTGACTCTCTGTAGTTATTTTTAGGCTCAAGAAAATCAATAAAAGCTATCCGTATGATTATGATTCAGATGAGGAACGAAGTGTAGCTCTGGTTGATCCGTGATAATATGTCACCGGTTCTCACTCATTGTTGTAGTGAAGTTGTGTGTTGGTGTCTATCTTGTGTAGAGAGGACCTCACCAGAGATTAAACTAAACATGGTAGTTGCCGAAGCATTCCTATAGAATCGAACACTATTAATTACATCCTAAGATTGATTATGTGTTGCCTCATGATCATTCTAGAACATATGTATGTCCTAAGATGTAAAAACCATCATGTTTATAAATTTCTAAGAAAACCTACAGCTATCACCAATTAATGTTACTAATATTAAGAAGAATTAAACTCAGAATTTGATTTGTGAAGATCATTACCCTAAAACCTTTAACCGATTACACTTAATAAATCTCTAAATCACATAGTAGTGAACTCCTCTTGATCGTGTAAACAATAATAGTTTTCTTCTTTCTTCTGTTTAAACTTCTTTACAGCCGGTCTCTCACCGGACCCCCCCACCCCACCACCCACCGATATATCAATTGAACAATATGCGTAAAGGGTGAGGACCAGAAAATTTTGTATTTATAGGCTAACCCTAATAATCTCACTATAGCAACTCATATTATGACGAATCACCTATCATCTTGTTTCCCACTACCTTAAACTCTTTTTCATTGCACCCTCACCCGCACTTCGTATGTTAGTGACACCTCTTTAACGGCTCACGTTCGTACTTTACCATATACGCATTTTAGACTCGCCGAGACTTCTATTTATTGTGCAAAAGAGCTTCTATTCACTACCCCTCCCTATCAGCAGAGAGATATTTGTTGTGAATGATGAGAGATATATCCAATCGCTATTAGATTTATCGCCTATCCTCGCTCGATGAAAACGTGCCATATAACACGAGGCCATCTCTAGCCACATCCGCAATATTCCAGATTGCCTACCTGCAGATATTCTCATTTAGACTTAGATAACAGCGCCTCGAGCCCGTCCTCCCACACCTAACTCAACTCGAGTCACGACCACCCTACCCCTACAGACAACACTTCAGATACCGCGTTTCGCAGCATCCTATTCCTCGTCCATTAATTCATTCCTCTATGACTACTTACATTTCTCTATGCTTCATACTATAACTCATTCGCCCAAATAATAAAATTGTTACGGACAACACATAAAATCTTGTTTCATTTTATTGTCACGAAATAAGAAACGAAATAAAAGAGCCAAATCCTTCACTACCAATACCATTAACTCAATCACAATTAGATGAACACGCGTCACGAATTGATATCAAATACTCATATAAGATCACATAAGCACTCAATTATAACACATATAAATACTTTAGTCAACTCTAACGGTTTGACTAACCAGCTCAAGTCATGGTTGTCACAGGATTGACATGAAGAATGTTGTTTGACATGTAATCTTTTAAGAATGAGTCAACCTGCGAAGGAATAGTGTTAGCAACAGCATTGTTAATCTTCATAGACAATTCTGCTCGAAGACTCTCTCTTTCCTTCTTTAGAGCCTCAACAATCATATTCGCCATATCAGTTTGAGTCTTTTGCCCATCCAACAATAATCCTTCTACAACATACAGTGGCACAATCTTCTTTGCAATTTCATTGACTCTTTCATCAACCATCGAAGGAATAACTTACTTCATTGTTGATTTTATTCTATCGACCATCACATGAAACTCTTTCCTTGGCATGAATGATCGTTTCATATGTTTGAACATGTCACTGTATCATCTACTCATCTGAAAAATAACATTCTTATAATGCTTGAAACGATCATACTTGGATTTTGGTATTGAAGATGATGGTGTAGATGATGATGGTGTAGTGTCGGATGATGATGTGTCATTGTGCGTAGGTATTATTTATTATCAAGTTTTACATTTATATTTTTCTGACTTTACCTAAAAACAACACTAACAGGCAGTGTACCTGATCAGTTATAGCTTCGTTGGTAAGTAGGGTGTCGATCACTAAGAGCGAGAGTGTTAATTCCTAAGTCTATCAGTATTTTAGTTATCTATGTTAGTTCTAAGTTAATTCTATGTTAACCCTATGTTAAACCTAATTCTAACGTGAAGGGGGGTTTTCAGTCTGAGAGACTAGCACAGGTTTTGCTGGTAACTTAAACCTATCTTAGATACGATAACACACGCAAGCTAGATAATCAGAAGATAGAAGAGCGGTCAAGCCAATTTTAAGGAAACTATATTAACCATGAATAATCCAATTAAAATGCAGGTTTGTTTATTAGTGCACTGATTGACTTATCTTGAGGGGCATATCTGTCACACCCCACCAAGGCGAAAATGCGAGGTGTAACATATTAATAAACATCAGACAAGATGATAGATAAAACACCATACATGAATTAAGATAAAAGTAAAGGTTATCCTAATTACAACATTTCTAAGTACAAGTTTAAAAAGTACAAATGACAATAACATGAAAGAAAGTAGACATCTTGAACATGTCAAATTGCAATGCACTAAGTTTCCACTTTACGAATGTCACCTGAAAAGCATGATAAAAACGGTTAACTATCGAAATAGTTGGTGAGCTCACAGGATTATGAACACAAAGTATAGTTTAAAAAAATGAGTAGATGTCCAATCATAGTTCCCAATGCAAAACAAGTTGTGAATCCAAACTGATTCAAATTTCCAAAGACAGTTCTCGTTACCCAAAGTAACGTAATATAAATCAATGTATATGTATGCTATAGTGTTTATGCGAGGAACTACTTAAATGCATTCACCCTTCCAGTTTTGAGTTCCATTCACCTAGTGTAGCAACCCTACACTAAATAAGTTGCAAGTTCGACAAGCATCATAACACAACTCTTATGTTCTAGTACTATGCACTATGTTTGTGGCGGGAGTGAGGAGGGGCTAATCTCCTAATAGCGCTATCCATATGTACTAACGTATCAATCCCGCTGAGGGAGATATAATAAGCTAAAAGTAGTGGCGGGTTCCAAGCATACAACAACATACATATCAAGTTCAAGTTTAAGTTCAACAAGTTTTCCAAGTTCAAATCAAGTTCAAGTATGCTCGAAAGTTTAACACATAAAAGTACGAGCATAGCAATTTAAATACAAGACATCATGCTTTCCACCCTAAAATCGATTAAAACGGTAAAAGAGGGGTTGTAAGAAACTCACCTTAAAAGTTAGAATGATAATAGGACTTCTCGGCAAACCACACTAAGTAGGCAACCCAAACGAATACGCAACCTTCTACTTGCAACCTATGACAAGTAAATATATCTAATTAGATCCTATACGATATGCTCGAACAGTATTAAGGTTCATTTGTTAATGTGTTCACATTTGTATCCAAAGTTACTTTTATCCAAAGGCATAATTTCTACTAATTTCTCCCGAATTTCCCCGTCACTTTAAGTATTTATTTGACCAAGTTAATAAATGTTTCTGGCAAATCTACTGCTCCAGGTCAAAATTCCATGTTTTAGGTATGTCCATGAGTTTTCCTAAAATTTATCAAGGATTTATACCCGACCATTTATAACCGACTCCAAAAATGGCAAAATCTGGACATATAAAAGTATTTTAATGATCATAGGGTCTAAATCAAGGTTATAGGAGTTAGGCCAATGGGAGACTCTAAATAATCCTTACAAGTGTCTCTGATATCAGTTTCAAAGATAGATTCATCGTGGTTTATGATTTTTGGTCATTTTAGTACAAGGGTTGAAAAGAGATTTTCGGGCAGATTTGACACCTTTCAACATTTTGCAACTTTCACTAATCAAACGACTTCATATTTTTACAAAGCTTACATTTCTAGAAACTAGACTCAAAGTACTTGATTTTAGGCTCTAGAATCATGTTAAAACATTCATTTATCATTAACTTATGCTCCATTCAATATGACCTAAAAATGAAATAGGTGTTGATTGAAATATAACATTGACTAAAACAAGTCCAACTACTAACCCATTATGCAAAAATGACCCAATAAACTCCCACAATCATATTATACATGTCTCAACATCATTATAATCCAAAAATCTCAATGGATTACAGATACGCGTAAAATATATATATATAATAATACTATGGAAAATTCCCAATTCACCCTTGAGGACAAAGGTAAAAAGGAAATTCTTCAAAATATATATAATATAATATAATACGTATCTCAACCGGGAAGTATGATTTCCCGGGTCGTTTCCCCAATGATTTGTGAAATTGACACATCGCTTGTTGTTCGGACAATGAATTTGAATGTTAACAAAGATTGATTTGATTATCTATATCTACCAATTAAAATAAATAATTAAAAACTAGCAATTAAACACTAAGCAATTAACGGGAGCAAATAAAACGCGACAATACAACAAATTAAGCAAAACTAACTCTTAAAAACGCAAACTAAATTTCTAAACCTAATATAAGACCAAAGAAAATTTTAGAAAAAGGAATTATAATTTTTTGATTATTTTTGAATTTTTTATGAATTAAAAACTAATTTAATCTAATTAAATCCTAAAAAATAGCAAATTAAGTCCTAAAAAATTTAAAAAATGATTTTTAAACTTAGAAAAGTCTAAGATAACATAAAAGCTCAGAAAACTATTTTTAAAATTAAAATCCTATTTTTAAAATTAAAATTAAAAGCTTTAAAAATGAAATTTAAAATCTAGAGGGGAGAAAAAATCCGGATAATTTATCTATTCTCACTCCATACTTTGGATGTAATAAGAATTTGTGCAAGTAGTTAAACTCACTAAAATTTTAAGATTTAAAAATATACACGACTTCACATTCCTATTGCATTGTTGCAATTTTCTCGAACCGTAGATAGAAATTTCACACACGTACCCAATTGCATTGTGCAATTTTTCTGACCTAACCATAGATAGAAAATTTTGCATTGAGACACAAGAAATACAATACTTTACACAAAAGCAACTAGCAACCGATAAGGACTTAATCTAATAGGGTAGGCTAAGGTGTAACGAAACAAAATATTTGGTGTAAAAAAAGACTCGGAAGGCTCGGCGCGGTTTTTCTGAGGGTATCTATTACTCTAAAAATAAGAGTAAACAAAAAGGGGTTTATATGGAGGGTTAACTAACCAGTGTAGTTAGTTAAATATTACAACACTATAGGCTTTTCTGGGTGTAATCCTAGAAATTTTACGTGTAGAAAATGTCACTCCCATCTATTTAAAATCTACTTATTATTGTGGTCTCAAATAGATATACCAAGCCAAGTTTTAAAGTTTAAAACATCACCGGCAAACTCATATTATATGAATTTAGCGGTAAAAATTTGAAATCGGAATACGGCGATTAAATTCTCACAATATCTAACAAGGGTTATGTGTGCGGGTTATGTAACTAATAATTTCACAAAAGTATGCTTGATTTTTTTTTAAATTAAGGCATAATTTAAGCATTTTATTGTGAAAATATGGACATGTAAGCATTTTAATTCTCCTCCCTCCACTTAAAGTATACAACGACCTCATTGTATAAATATAACATTAAAAACGGGAAATTAAAAGAATTAAAATGAGAAACTCTCTTGGGATTTACTCTGTATGATCATCCATGTTGCGTTTATGAGTACGATTGTGTGTTGTAAATGCGAGTCTGGATGCCAGCATGACTACAACACACTGAATTCTAAAATATAAATACTCCACCAAGGTCATCATTTTTGTTCTGTAAGGTTTCCCTATGATACGGATTAGAAATAACCAAGTGCCAATTCTATCTCTGGTATTCGATAGTTAGAAAACAAAAACAAAAATGAAAAATTGTATAGGAAGTCGATACGCCATATCCCAAAACCAGGATACGCCGTGTAAAAAGTATCTAAGGTATGGGTCAGATTACCAAATACGTCGTATCATATTCATGAATACGCCGTATAGATAATCTGACAATAATGTTTTAAATGCAGAAATGTAAAGTATTGGATAACGTCCAGACAGTCAATACGTCGTATCCATTGACATTGGATACATCGTATCAAGAGTCTGGGAAGACAGACTCGATAAAAATAAGAAAAATAATATTATGGGTTGTCTCCCGGCAAGCACTTTTGTTTACAGCGAAGTCTTTAAGTAAGACTTGTCTTCAACTCATTATTTGGTGCGTTTCACGAGCCACCATTGATCCTTCTTGCGAAAATTTTCATGGTAGACGCTCGGCACAATTCCATTGGTTCTCTTCCAGGTATTGTACTCGCATGTGTTGATGGCAATGAATTCTTCAATAGTACCAAGCGAGTACCGAATTACTTTGAATTTTTTGGATTTGCACACTCCTTTATTGAGCATTTCTTTCTCATCATCATGATGTCATTCAATTCACTAATGTTATGCCCATAGACCTTCGGCTTATGTTTATCAAAGTATCTTTGCCCTTTTTCAAGCGCACAAATGTTGTTTCCTTCTTGAGCATCAATTATCGTTTAGGTGGTTTGTGTTGTTAGATTCTTGTCTTTCATCGTCACTTGCTACAATGTCATCCAACAATACTTCATCATCATCACCTTTTATCCAAAATTCCCATAGGGCGTTCTTGGTTTTTCCATCCATTCTCCTATGTTTTTTGAATTTTCAATTTAACCAATTTATGAAGTCAAGGTAGTCGAGACTATCGTCCATGTAATTGCTAAACTATGTATTATTACATGTATGGGATAAAGGGTAGTATTTGTGAATGAATTTTTCCATTAATTTCCCCAAGTAATGATTTTGCCATCAATCTTATCTATCCACCACTTTCGTGCATCTTCAGTAAGCGAGAGTGTGAAAACATGTAGTCGAAGTTGATTGGGATCTACATTGGGAATTTTAATTAAATCTAGTATCACAGTCTTTTTGTAGTGTGGTCGACCTACGTCATTTCCCCATTTATTCCGTTGAAAGCGTTATCCCGTAGTATTTTCAAAAACTCGTCCCTTAGTTCGAATTTTGCATTTTCGTTGAACCTTGGTGTAGCTTATCCATACCTGCATACACAAAACACAAATACAAGCATATCTTTGCCATTTTTAGTTTGTTTTGGGCTTAATTGGGCCTTTTTAGGTATAAACAGATATGTGTATTTCACACATATCAGTTACTTATATAAATATTACTCAAATGAACTCAAAATAATGTGCAACAAAACTTGATTTTAAAGAGTCTTTTGGTGCAAGATAGATACAAGTCGTCTTGCACCTACGTTCTTACCTATAAATCTTCAAGAAATGGTCAACATGATTATATGGCTGAGATTATATACTTTCTCAATGTTGTACTTCGAAGGATTTTTGAAGTTAGATGGTGGTTTGGATGGTTATAAGGGAACTAGAAATGAAGTTTCCTTGAGTTGTAGTAGAATTTTGATGGTGGTCTTGTGCTAGCTCTACCTTGGCCAGATTTCTTAGAGAGAAATATTAGATGGAGCTGAGATCTTTAGAGAGAGAGAGAGAGGAAGATATGATTGTTCTTTTTAGGTTAGCTCTATTTTGCATGAGATGGAAATGAAAGACCTAGTTGAAGTGATGAGTTATAAGAAGCATTAGGGAAATTAAGCCATGTGCTTGCCATTTGTGGCTCTCCTTTGGACGGCAAAACAAAAGGAAGCACATGGTTTGCATATTATTATTTTATTTTACTTTTTGTTATATGTAAGTTTATTTAAATGTGTAAGTTAAAGTGTAAAAATTATGTACATTCGGTAATACGTAAGGTGACGTAAAAATGTAACTTTTAAATTAGTTTTCTTAGTTTCTTAAATTATGTTTTCCCAAGTGTTTTGACATTATTCTAATATTATTTGAGCATATCGTTGGTCTTTAAGACCATTAACTAGGATCGTTAGGCAAAAGGTGCGTTCGTATAACTAGGGTTCCTAGTAAAACAAGCGTTGAATGCTAAAAATAGTATGACCACTTAAAAGTGACTCCACAAATAATCAAAAGAGTCAATTTTCATACGTTTGCTTTCGGTTACTGACCTCAAAATTAACGGATGTCACAATATCATTCCTAGATTTAGGCGAAACTTCTTCCTAAAACCTAGACACGCTAATTTTGTCACAATTAGACGCATCCGCATAAAGCAAGCATTTTTTGATTATAATCTATTTTAGGAGATTAATAATGGTGATCTTAATAAACCCTAGCTCAACGAGACCTTACTAACTTACTTCTTAATGGCTCTTTATATACTAGTAGTCCACTGTTCAAGTCCTTACTAAAGGAATCAGAATGTCATTTGTTGATCCAAGGTCACCTGCTAGTCCAACTTGTTCACTAAACCAATGGCAAGGATAGGTCATTATTTGTGATCCTATGATTCTAGTTATATAAATTGCAGACAAGGAGAGCTATCCCGGTATCTAGCTAGCATGATATTTTGCATTCCTAGATCCAGTTGAATAATAGGTCGCATACTTAAGCACGTAAATGAGTATAAATTGATAAACATAATCAACAATCAACGATAAATTAAGAAATCGAGATAAACAAACCAAACATTTGAATCTTCATAAACATGGATAATACCTAAAGGTATTAGCCCATAACCATTGAAATGAATACAGAATAATAATCGAATCAACCAAGGTAAACTAACCGAGTTAAACGAATGACACCAAAAACCGAATGATTATTAAGAGTATGAGAATTACAAGGTTTTTCCAATGGAATTAAGCACGTTGCTTGACCTTCTTTGCTCTTCTTTTCTTTTGAAAATCGACTTTTGTGGCTAAGGTATCGAAAATATGTTCAAGCACACCCTAAACTCGTGTTTAGGAATTTGTATTTATAGTTACTGGAAATTCCTTGATACGCCGTATTGGTTGAGGTCCATACGGCGTATTAGGGATTTCTTGGAGTAGGCACCACGTTCAATATCTTCTAGAATCTTCAAATAATCTTTAATACGGTGTATAGAGTCTTTTGTATATAGCGTATTGCTCTTTAATTCTTCATGGTTTCTTGTGAAGTGCAGGCACATATACGCCTTATCTTACTTAATGAATACGGCGTATAGGTTGTCAGAACAGTATCTTGAGATTTCTTCGTTTAAGCTCTAAAATGCGTGCCTTTTAGCATAACTTCATCAATTACTCCATAATTACTGCAAATAACAACTTTAAGCAATTAAGTACCAGTTTATGCAATAATTATACAAAATGGTTAAGAAACATGGGATAAATGATGCTATAAAAGTGACGTTATTTGATGTCATCAAATATCTCCCCACTTGAATCCTACTTGTCCTCAAGTAGACTTTTGAAAATTTATGAAAATGTATCCCAACCGTAGTTAAGGATTGGCATGGATACACATCTCTACCACTAAAGCTAAGGAGTGACAAGTCTATAAAGGTAAATTAGGTTTAAAAGGTTAAAGGGTTTGATCACTCTTTTTAATCTCTATCGATACCAATATTCTGGAAAAGGCAACAAACCACATATACACATCTATAACGATGGAATTGAGACATATGGTTGCATTCATTCCTTAACTTGAATAAGCTAAAGAATAGGAATAGTAGTCTTCACCAAAAGTTATAAACCAGCAAGGGCGACAAACCACATATACACATCTGTAATGACAGAATAGACATAAATGATTGCTCCCACTTGAGTAAAACCAAGGGTTAGGACGAAGAGTAATATATGGTAGGGATCTTTAAATCCTTCACCAATGGTAATAAACCAACAAGGCGAACAAAATCACACATACATGGCCGTAACAACAGAATAGACATATGTGATTGCTCGCATCCTCATTCGAGTAAGACCAAAGGTTATGGATTAGGAAAAGGAAAGTAATTGTTGTTAAATAAAAAGAACAAAACAAATAGATTAAGTCCAAACAAATAAGGTACAGTTTTGCTAGTATTTTCTCGGCCGTACCCATGAAAAAGACACAGAAATATAGACATAAACGTCTTGATCATAGATCAACAAAGACAACCTTAGTTGGCGTTCCTGTAACGGTCAACTTCCAATCATCTATAATATACATACTTTACAACATTAGTGGTGATATCGACCACTTTTATACAAGAAATACATGGTTGGTTTATTTCGACCAACATACAACAATACTCTACAGAAATACTTTTTTGTATTTTTCACTTTTTTTGATTGTTTTTCAACATATAAACTATGAATTTCGGTGTAATTTCGCCATCTTCATGATCATAATCAATTCGGATAATTTATCCATTCTCTTCCATACTTCGGATGTAAATAATAATTTTTGAAAGTAGTAAAACACACTTAAAATTTGAGATTTAAAATTATACACTACTTTCACATTCCCGTTGCATTGTACAATTTTTCCGACCTAACCGTAGATAGATATTTCACACACGTACCCAATTGCATTGTGCAATTTTTCCTACCTAACCGTAGATAGAAAATTTTGCATTCTGAACCACTGTATACCTACTTTACAGAAAAGAAACTAGCAAACGATTAAGGACTTAATCTAATAGGGTAGGGCTAAGGTGTAAATGGTGTAACAAAACATATATTTTTTGTGTAAGAAAAAGAAATAGAATGGCTAAAGTGGGTTTTTTTTAGAGGTAATTTACTCTTAAAAATGTGAGTAGGACAAAAAGGTTTATACGGGGGTTAACTAACCAGTGTAGTTAGTTAATATCACAACATGTATATGCTTTTTGGGTGTAATCCTAGAAATTTACCAGTTTAGAAAATGTTACTCCATCTATTAAAAATAATACTTATTATTGTGATCTCGAATAGATATACCAAGCCAAGTCTAAAGTCTACACCATCACCGGCACACTCATAATTTTGTGGAATTTGGGTAAACATTTGGAAACGAATAAGGCTAAATTCTCACAATATCTAACAAGGTTTATGTGCGCAGGTTATGTAACTAATAATTTCACAAAAGTATGCTTGATTTTTTTTTAAATTTAGGCATAATTTAAGCATTTTATTGTGAAAATATAGACAAGTAAGCATTCTAATTCTCCTCCCCCACTTGAAGTATACAACTCCCTCGTTGTATAAATATAACATTAAGGACTAGAAATTAAAAGAATTAGAACGAGAAACTCCTCTAGGATTGTGTGTTGTAAATGTGGGTCTGGATGCCAGCATAACTACAACACACTGAATTCCAGAATATAAATACTCCACCAAAGTCGTCATTTTTGTTCAGTAAGATCTTGTATAAGATATAGGAAAAACCAATGCAACTCTATCTCCGGTATTCAACGGTGAGAAAGCAAAAACAAAAACAAAAAAACTATACAGGAAGTCGATACGTCGTATCCCAAAACCAGGATACGCCATATTGAGACATGTAAAAAGTATCTAAGGTATGGGTTAGATTGTCAAATACGTCGTATCATATTCATGAATACGCCGTTTTGATAGTCTGACAATAATGTTTTTAAATGCAGAAAAGTAAAGACTGGATAACGTTCAGACAATCAATATGTCGTATCCATTAAGAGAATACATTCTGGGATGTCTGCCGGCAAGTACTTTTTTTTACAGCAAAGTCTTTAAGTTAGACTTTTCTTCATTTTTTCATTCAATCTCGTGTACACTTACGTGTCCACGTGTGAGCCATTCTTCAACCTTTTCATTCTTGATGTATTCGGGTCCCAAATTGAAGACTTCTTTGTAGAATCCTTTAAGCTTTTGGTATGGGTGCTAAATACCTTTCAACTCATCTTGTGCACTCACCTTCAGCAAAGTCCGCATCATATTACATTGTACATTAGTTAGGTGTTTAAACCTCGGGTGTGATCGCGCCATTTGGTAAGTCACACTATCATTCTCCTTGTAAATGGTGATCATTCCATCAAACCGTCTTGCTTTGATCCAGGCATCTTTACAAAATGGTCTTCCAATAATGATATCACCCATTCCTTTATCGTGATAAGAATCCATGTTTTCAACAACTGCAAAATCTTTCATAACAGAAAAGTTTCCAACAAAAATAGGTACGTTCATAAAAGCTCCAACTATATTTTTCCCTTGGTATTCAACCTTGTCTTTCATTATCAAATTATAGAAATCTTTAGACATCACATTAATAGACAAGAAAGGGAAGAAATTAGCATTGACATGTTCGTAACCTATCATGCATGAAAACTGTAGATTATAAGCATAGTCGATATGGATTTTTCTATCAAAGTTATAATAACTAGGGTACTCATCTAATCCATCAACAATCTCATCATCCCACCTAATTTTGACTATATCCATAACAGGTTCATCAATAACCTCACATTCCTTAATGGTGGGTTCTAAATCATTAACTTGATTTCTCCTAAGCTCTAATGGTTCATTTAGATCATTTAGCTCAATATAGTCTCCATACAAAGGGTCTAATGATCTATTCAAAATCAAAGCTTCTCCCATTATCCTTGCCTCTAAATCAAGTTCCATCCTTTCTCTTAAACTAGACGCATTATGTTGCTAGCAGGTTTATCACTTTTAAACACAACTTTGTTATTCCCTACTCTTAAAGTTATTTCCTTTTAAACACGTCAATTTTAGCGTGATTAGTAGACAAGAATGGTCTTCCTAGGATCAAAGGGGTCTTGATATCCTCAGGCATGTCAACAATAATAAAGTCTACTAGGAAAAAAATTATCAATTCTTACTAGAACATTTTATGTTATTCCTTTGGGACGTTTCACGATTTTATCAGCGAATTCAAAAATCAACTTAGTAGGAGCTAACTAACCTAACCCTAGTTTGGTATGGGTCGAGAAAGGGATAACACTAACGCTATCCCCTAAGTCGGCAAAGGCTTTTCTAAGACGCAAATTATTAATAATAAAAGGTAAAGTAAAACTTCCTGGGTCTTTTTCCTTAGTAGGCAGGGCATCGTCAAGAAGTGTAGTCAAATTGATGAGGCATCCAAGTCTTTTAGTTCATACGATCCCTCCTCTTTATCAGATCAATCATCATACAAATGACTAGGAAAGGGAATAGTCGCTTGTCTTGGCACGAAAAATAGCTTACTGTTTTGTAGGACTGATACGACGTATCGGCAGGGTCCAATACGGCGTATCCGGGTCGTATCAGTTTTAACAGTAGTCGAGATCGACTTGACATGATCTCTAGAGTTCATTTCTGTTGACCTAGATAAATTTACAGATCCCCTTTCTTGTAGTACCTTGCTGATGTGCTGTCGTGTAGGGTCAATTATTTGATTATCAAGTTTTACATTTATATTTAGCCGACAAACCTAAAACAACACTTTAACGAGCAGTGTACCTGGTCAAGATGGAGTTTGCGATAAGTAGGGTGTCAAACACTAAGAGTGGGATATTAATCCTATATTCTATCAGTATTTTAATTAGTCTATTTACTGGTTAAACCTATGCTATGTACGTTGTCTAATGATATGGGGGTTTTCAGCCTGAGAGACTGGCACAGGTTTGGTGGAAACAAATACCAATTGAATACACAATAAACATAAAAGATGAAGATTAGAAGATAGAAAAGCGATACAAGCCAAATGATAGAAAACTATATTAGCCATATTAAATCCGGTTCAATGCTGGTTTGTTTATTTTAGTGCAATGATTTACTTATCTCGAAGCGGCATATCATTCTTAAGACTTAGGTGTGACATCATCCTAAGACATAGACACAATTAATCTTGTCATAATTAATCCATCTGCATAAAGCATCCTTTAGTTTAATTATAATCTATCTTAGAGAATTAAAGCAGTGGTGATCCGGTTAAAACCCTAGCCCAACGGGACTTTACCCACTTATCGTTTTACGGTGTTTTATATACCGGTAGTCCACTATTTAAGTTGTATCAGGTTACTATTAAGGCATGATTTGCTGATAACATAAACGGTGTCTCCTACCGGTCAACTAAGTCATATCAAAGACAACAACCAATACTTATTTGTGATCCTATTGGTCCAGTAATATGAAACATGATATGGAGAGCTATCCCGGTATCTAGATTAATTGGTCCGTATCACTAGATCCAGTTGAATGTAAGTCAGCATTTCAAACACATAATACAAGTATGAGGCATATATCCACCTCCCCCCCAATCACACTCCAAGTCAACCATACACTGTAAACATAAATACAATCTAATGATAAATTAAGAAACCAATTTAAAACAAACCAAACATTAAACTTTCATTAAGATGGCTAATACCCAATGGTATTAGCCTACAACCATTGTAATTATACAAGCGTAATCAAACAATTGAAATCGAATGATTAAGAGAGTAAAAATTACACAATGTCTTCTATGGAGTCGTGATCAATGCTCGACCTTGGTGGCTGATCTTCTCTTCTAAAATTCGTCTTTAGTGAGTCTGGTATAAAGAATATGATATTGCACACTGAACACTCATTTTTGAGTCTTCTATTTATAGTGTCTGAAAAAGACTCAATACGTCGTATCCAGATAGGTCGATACGGCGTATTGGGCTGGATTCCTTAGAGTGCGCGCTACATTCGTAATAAATCTTTGATATCATTCCCAATTTACTTGATTTACTGTATCTTCAAATAGTTATCTTCATGGATACAGCGTATGTAGACAGAGTGAATATGCCGTATTGGGAATTGGTCAAACGCGTTTTCTTGTGAAGTCTTGGCGCAGATACGTCGTATCTCTTAAGTTGGATATGGTGTATTGGTGAAAATTCAGCAATCTTCAAATGTCTTTGTTTTAGCTCTAAATTATGTGCCTTTTAGCTTGTCTTCACAAAACACTCCAGAATTACTGCATTTATCAACTTTAAAGCAATTAAGTACCAAATGATGCAATAATTATAAAAAAGTGGGCAAAACAGATGGGATAAATGATATAATAAAGTGGCATTATTTGATGTCATCAAATATCCCCCCACTTGAATCCTACTTGTCCTCAAGTAGACTTTAGAAAAAAGTTTAGTTAATGAAAATGTGACCCAACCGAAGTTGAGGATTTGTCGTTTAAGCATCATTTTGTCCTAATCACTTGTACATAACCAAGCTCCTCATGAAATATGGAAATGAAAACACTCAGATCACTCAACTAATATAGGGTGCACCATTTAAGTAGTACGCTCAATTGCTCGGTCGTGATTAGCTTCGTATCATAGGCTTGGCAAGGATACACATCTCCACCGCTAAAGCTAAGGAAGAAAAAGTCAAAAGCTAAATTAGGTTAAAAAGGCTTACGGTTGATCATTCAACAGTCTTTCACCATAAGTACCACACCAACAAGGCAGCTGTATCATACATACACGGCCGTAATGACGGAATAGACATATACAATCCGAACACATCCCTGTTCGTGTTTAACCAACGGTTAGGATGAAGAATTATATAGGGTAGGGACCTTCTAACTTTCACCAAAATTCGTCATCCAACAAGGCAGCTGAGGCATGCATACATGGCCGTAACGATAGAATAGACATGCATGCTTAAACAAGTCCTCGTTCGAGTAGACACTAAGGTTAGTTGCTAGGAAAGGGAAGTAAAATGGGTGTTAAACAAAATTCACGAAACAAATAGATTAAGCCAACAAATAAGGTACAGTTGCTAGTAACTTTCCCCCGACCGTTCCATGACAATGACTCAAACATATAGACAGACGCCTCGATCACAGAAATTACAAAGACAACCAAAGTTGGCGTTCCCATAACAGTCAACTTCCCTTACATCCCGCTCTTTACATATTTTTACATAAGTGGTGATATCGGCCACTTTTTACAAGACTTTACATCATTGATTTTTGTAACGTATCAACGAATAATCAATCCTTCTAAGTGATTCCTTTGGTATAAACTTCTTTTGAACCAACTATTTTTCTTCCTTCTTTGCTTTTTCTCTTTTTCCAATTTTTTTTTCAACAATACATCATAAATCTTGGTTTAATTCCACCGTCTTCACTTTCATAATTCATCCGGATAATATTTTTCTTAAAGTACTTCTTCTTCGGTCATGATTCATAATTGCAAAAGTAGCGAAACTTACAAGCTACATATTTTTCCCATTGCATTGTGCAATTTCCCGACCATGACAGAAATAGAAAAATTTCACTTTGACATAGGAAATACAAAACTTTACACGAAAGCAACTAGCAACATAGAAGAATAGGCTTAAACTACACGGTAGGCTAAGGTGTAAAGGTGTAACGAAACATATAATATGGTGTAGAAAAATAAAGGAATGGCTCAATAGGTTGTTCTAGGGGATTTTACTCTAAAAAATGAGAGTAATCAAGGGTTTCAGGGGATTTAACTAACCAGTGAAGTTAGTTATTTTATGACATGTAGGCTATTTGGTTTGATCCTAGAAATTTATCAGTTGAACATGTTCTTCTATCTAAATCCATAGTACTAATCATGGCGGTCTCAAGTGATATACCAGGCCAAGTTCTAAAGTCCACTACATCACCGGCACACTCATAATTTTGTAGAATTTTGGTAGACAATTGGAAACGGAATAGGCTTAATTCTCACAATATGTATTAAGGGTTATAGTGTGCTAGGTAATGTAACTAGTGATTTTTATAAAATTCATGCTAAATTTTTTTAAAATTTTAGCCATTTTTAAGCACTTTACATGTTATTTTGTAAAAATGAAGACAAGTACATTCTAATTCTCCATCCCCCACTTAAATTATACAACTGCCTCATTGTATAGATAAAACAATTAAATAATATGGGAAAATAGAATTAGAACGGAAAACTCCCTGATGTTTTGCTCGTGATAATTCTCCAAGATGAGTCCTTGAGCAAAAAGTGTGTTGACTAGGCTTTAGCATGCCCGGATAAGTTCAACACAAGTCTTTTTCAGCTTATATCATATCATAGTTTCAACAAGATCCTGTATAAAGATTAGAAGACAAGTGCAAATTCTATCTCGCTACAATGGTACAAGAAAACAATTAAACACACAATTGTACAGGGATCAATATGCCGTATCCCAAACCCTAGGATACGCCGTATTGTTCTTGTAGAAAACAATTAAATACTGGAAATTAAATATTAAGTTTTAAAAACTGATAACGTCCAGACATCTCTATACGCCGTATCCAGAGGGGTTCGATACGCCGTATAGAGTGTCTGGGAAGACAGACTCATGCAACAAACAATTAAAATGTGAAAAACAATTAAAATGACTGGGTTGTCTCCCGGGAAGCACTTTTGTTTCAGCTAGTCTTTAAGTTCGACCTTCCTCCTTTTATTCTATTCTTTTTCTATGATTCGTTCGTAATTATTCCTGAGGGCGAATTTCTTCATAATCCTTTGGCATGATGCGTACTTCTTGAAAAATATCATGCCGAGCACAACATCTTTTGTCATATCATTATCGTCAACGATGGTAAAACCTGAAATAATAGAAAAACTTCCAACAAAAACAGGTATATCGATCAAAGTTCCGGCATGACTCTTCCCTTCATCCTTGTCCCCAATTATAGAATAGTAAAAGCTTTTAGACATTAAGTTAATGCACAAGGAAGGAAAGAGGTCAGCGATAACATATTTATACCCGATTACTTAAGAAAATTTCATCATATAAGAGTTGGTTTTAACAAAAGTTGGCTCAAAATCAACATCTTGATCTGATTTAGTCTTTAGAGGTGTATCTAAATCATTTAATTCTATGTAATCACCATAAGTTGGGTCGAATGATTCATCACCCTCTCTAATAAGCTTTGTTTCTGAATCAAGACTTTTTATCACAAAGACCCTTTTAATTATGCTAGTGGCGGGCTTAATACTTTTAAAAACAAGTTTTTCTTCCTCGACCCTTAAAGTAATCTTCCTTTTGAAGACATCAATCTTGGAATGGGCAGTTGACAAGAATGGTCATCTGAAGATTAAAGAGACATCGTCATCCTCGGGTATGTCCAAGATGATAAAGTCTATAGGGAAAATAAATTTTCCTATCCTTACTAGCACATTTTCGGCAATACCCCTTGGTTGTTTAATGGTTCGGTCAGCTAGTTCTATGGTCAACCTAGTATGAGATAAAATTCCTAGACTAAGGTTGGTGTAGGTAGAAAATGGCATAATGCTCACACTTGTTCCAAGGTCAACAAGAGCTTTATCAAAACATATATTATGAATAAAACAAGGTAAAGTAAAGCTCTCTGGGTCTTTTTCTTTTTTAGGCAAGGAGTGATCATAAGTATCTAGAATTTTCACATCTCGTGCCTCTCTCTAATCATCACAGCTGATTTATGTATTCGTCTTGGGAAAGGGACTGTTTCAAAAAATAAGCTCCTGTGTTGTGTGCCCGATACGACGTATAGATCATGTCCAATACGACGTATCTTAGAAAAATCAGCTTTAGCAGTTGAGATCGATTTAACTTGGTCTCGAGGGTTTGTCTCCGTAGAGCTGGGCAGGCTTCTGAGCCCTCTTTCTTGCAAGACTTTGCTCATCTGTCCGATTTGTATTCCCAAGGTCTTAATCGAATCTCCCTGGTTTCTTATCAATGCATCGATAGAAGCTCAGATCTCCTTGATTATGTTTGAGTTTTCTTCATGCCTTTTAGATGATTCTGTCATAAATTTGGTCAGTGATTCTTCCAGGCTCGGTCTTTGATCAGGATACAAAGAGTTTCCACTATTTTGTTGGTAGAATCCTGGCCCTGCTGCTCTATATTGTCCTCCAGGTTGATAGGGTGCACTGAACTGTGTATAGTAAGCTTCTTCTAAAGTTTTCCCTTCTTCCTTTTGTGGATAATCTTTTGTATAATGTGGTCCCTTTCATAGTTCGCATCCGACCTGAGCAGTGTACACCTTCTTATTTACCTTCTTTATTTCTTGTTTGAGGCTATTGAGTTGGGCTTGGATAGCAGCATGCCCGTCATAAGTTTCAGTACTTTTGGTCCTTGAAGATGTTCCATTGTGCCATTTCTGAGAGTATTCAGCCATCTCCTGAATGGCTACTTTAGCATCAACAGTAGTTTTAGAAGGTATGACACCTTTTAAGTCTAGGATTTGCCGAGTTGGAACATCAAGCCCGTTGTAAAACAAAATAACTTCCTGCATGTCGGTTAAATAATGTTGAGGACACTTCATCAGCAATTCTTTAAATCTTTCCCATGTACGAAAAAGGCTTTCATCGGGTTCCTACTAGAAGTTGTTAATTTCTGTCATTTTCTTTGCGGTGCATGCAAGTGGACAGTATTTGTTCAGAAACTTAGTTTTGAGAACCTCCTAGGTTGTAATTGATCCTAATGGTTGGTTCCTTAGCTATCTACTTGCAGCTCCAGTAAGGGATACAAGGAAGGCTCAAAGCATGATTTGATCTTGAGTTACTTTTGGGATGTGAAATAAGTCAATAATCTCTAGAACCTTTTCTATGTGCTCGTTTGCATCTTTGTGTTCTGAGCCATTAAAAGTATTATCACGAAGTTCCTTGAGAAGTTGTCCCTTCAATTCAAAGGGGGTGTCTTGGTTAATTGTGGGCCTAGTAACGCCTGACCCGTAATTCTCTCGGGTTTTGCTCATATACTGCTCTATTGTTTCCGTCATTATCTCTCTTACTTCTTCCTCTGATTGTTCCTTGATGTCAAAATTATGCTCGAACTTCGGTGAATTCGATTCTACGAGACTTGGTGTATTAAAAAGTCTCCTGTTTGAGCGAAATTTTTGTTTTGGGTTTTCAAAAAGTGAGAGTAGTTCCTTGGTAGAACTTCTTGTCATGCACTACCTGAAACACATGACAATAAATCAGTAGGATATGTCCTGACGAGAGAAATCAAATATAGAATCAAAATAAATGGATTTTTACTACTGTTACTGTATCAGTTGACAGATACGCCGTATTCAATTAGTTTGGATACGCTGTACAGGTCTGTTGAATATCAGTACGCCGTATAGAGATTACTGAATACGCCATATTATTGGAGAATAGATACGCCATTTAGATAGTAAAACTCAAAACGCTGTCCTGATCAGAAGGTTTGATACGTCGTATCCAACTAGTGGATACGGCGTATCAGGTGATCGGTCAGAACATAATATTATTTAAAACAATTAAATGCGGGAATTTAAACACACAATGCGAATAAATACAAACAGAATTTAAATAATTAGATTACACTAAACTAATTAATTAATGGTAAGAAATACTAATAAGAATAAGGTTTAATTATCTTACTCCCCGGCAACGGCGCCAAAAAACCTGATGTGCTGTCGTGTAGGGTCAATTATTTGATTATTAAGTTTTACATTTATATTTAGCCAACAAACCTAAAACAACACTTTAACGAGCAGTGTACCCGGTCAAGATGAAGTTCGCGGTAAGTAGGGTGTCGAACACTAAGAGTGGGATATTTATCATATATTCTATCAGTATTTTAATTAGTCTATTTACTGGTTAAACCTATGATATGTACGTTGTCTATTGATATGGGGGTTTTCAGCCTGAGGGACTGGCACAGGTTTGGTGGAAACAAATACCAATTCAATACACAATAAACACAAAAGATGAAGATTAGAAGATAGAAAAGCGATACAAGCCAAATGATAGAAAACTGTATTAGCCATATTAAATCTGGTTCAATGCTGGTTTGTTTGTTTTAGTGCAATGATTTACTTATCTCGAAGCGGCATATCATTCTTAAGACTTAGGCGGGACATTATCCTAAGACCTAAACACAATTAATCCTGACACAATTAATGCATCTGCATAAAGCATCCTTTAATTTAATTATAATATATCTTAGAGAATTAAAGCAGTGGTGATCCTGTTGAAACCCTAGCCCAACAGGACTTTACCCACTTATCGTTTGATGGTGTTTTATATACTGGTAGTCCACTATTCAAATCTTTATCAGTTAATTAAGAGCATCATTGTTGAAACATAAACGGGTCACCTACCGGTCCAACTAAGCTCATAATCAAAAGACAAAGATAGAACGTTATTTGTGATCCTATTGGTCCAGTAATATGAAACATGATATAGAGAGATATCCCGGTATCTAGATTACTTGGTCCGTATCACTAGATCCAGTTGAATGATAGGTCGCATATTCAAACACATAAACAAGTATGAGGTGATAAACATAATTAAACAATCAACGATAAATTAAGAAACTGATTATAAACAAACCAAACATTAAACTTTCATTAAGATGGCTAATACCCAAGGGTATTAGCCTACAACCATTGTAATATACACGCTATCAACAATTGAAATTGATACGATTAAGAGAGTAAAAATTACACGCTGTCTTCTATGGAGTCATGTCAATGCTGACTTGGTGGCTAATTTCTCTTCTAAAATTTAGTCTTTAGTAAGTATGGTATAAGAGAATATGATTGGCGGGCGAGGAGATGGAATACTCATTTTTTGAGTCTTCTATGTATTTCGTGTTGATAAAAAGACTCGATACGCCGTATCAAGATAGATCTATACAGCGTATTAGGCTGGATTCCTTGGAGTGCACGCTATGTTCATAATAAATCTTTGATATCATTCCCAATTTACTTGATTTATTGTATCTTTGAATAGTTATCTTCATGGATACGGCGTATGTAGATAGAGTAAATACGCCGTATTGGGAATTGGTCAAACGCGTTTTCTTTTGAAGTCTTGGCACAGATACGCCGTATCTCTTAAGTTAGATACGATGTATTGGTAAAAATTCAGCAATCTTCAAATGTCTTTGTTTTAGCTCCAATTTATGCGCCTTTTAGCTTCTCTTCACAAAACACTCCTGAATTACTGCATTTATCAACTTTAAAACAATTAATTACCAAATAATGCAATAATTATATAAAAGTGGGCAAAACAGATGTGATAAATGATATAATAAAGTGACGTTATTTGATGTCATCACTTGCTCATTTGCCCGATTTGGATTTCCAAAGCCTTGATTGAGGCTCTTTGATTTCTGATAGCAGCATCCGTGGAAGCTCGCATTTCCTTATCAAGTTTGAGTTTTCTTTATGTCTTTTTACAGATCCAGTCATAAACTTGCTCAATGATTCTTCCATTGTTTGTCTTTGATCTTGATACGAAGGGTTTTCATTGTTCCTTTGGTAGAATCTTAGGGCTGATGCTCTATATTGTCCTCCTTGTGGGAATGGCACACCAAATTGAGTGTAATATGCTTCTTCAAATGTGTTCCATCTTCTTTAAATGGACAATCCTTGGTGTAATGAGGTCCCTTACATAATTCACAACCTACTTGAGCAGTATATACTTTTTCATTTACTTTCTTGATTTCCCTTCCAAGGTTATTAATTTGAGCTTTAGTAGTAGCTAATCCATTAGAAGTTTTAGTATGTCTAGTCCTAGTAGACGTTCCATCATGCTATTTTTGAGAATGTTGGGCCATCTCTTGGATGGCTACCCTTGCATCGACAGTTGTCATAGTTGGTATAGCACCCTTGGAATCAAGAATTTGTCTAGTAGGCACCTCCAATCCTTTATAACACAAGATCACCTCCTGCATATCCGTTAAGTAGTGTTAAGGAAATCTTATCAAAAGTTCTTTGATTCTTTCCCAGGCTTGGTAAAGAGTTTCATCAGGTTCTTGGTGAAAGTTATTGATCTCCTCCATTTTTTTGGCAGTTCGGGCAGGTGGACAATATTTGCTCAAAAATTTCTTCTTCAGGGCTTCCCAAGTAATAATTGAACCATATGGTTCATTCCTTAGCCAATGACTCGCGGCTCCAGTAAGTGACATAGGGAAAGCTCGAAGCATTACCTGATCTTGAGTTATGTTAGAGATATGGAATACATCAACAATCTCAAGAACTTTCTTAATATGTTCATTGGCATCCTCATGATCCGACCCACTAAAAGTGTTATCACGTAGCTCTTTGAGAAATTGACCCTTAAACTCAAACTGGGCCTTTTCATCGATCTTAGGCCTAGCAATTCCCGACACATAACCATCTCGGGTCTTAGTCATGTATTCCTCTATAGTTGGTTCCCCCATTGTATATGTTTCCTCTTTTTTAAACTGATCTTCGAGATTAGAAATAAAGTTAAATTCCGGTAAGACTCTGTGTCTTGGAGAGCTTCCTTGATGATCGGAATACTTGTTCAGAGTTTTTGAAAGGTTGGACGAGATCTTTGTTCGAACTCATTGTCATGCACTACCTGAAATAGAGGATTAACAATCAGTAGGGTATGCTCAAGGAAAGAAAATACAGAAAACTAAGCACGGAAACGGAATATGAGGAATTAAAGTCTACTGTATCAGATGATTGATACGCTGTATTCAATGGATTTGAATACGTCGTATGGATATTTTGAACAGAATACGCTGTATTGGTGTGGAAAAACTAATGCGTCGTATTCAACTTGGTGAATACGTCGTATTGGTTGTTCGACCAGTACAATATACATAAAACAAAAACAAAACAAAAAAGTAAGAACAAACAAATTAATTAAAAACAATAGGTTAAATGGATGATACGACACTAAGACTCAAAAAATAAAAATATACACTAAGTAAATTATACTAAATCTAGATTAATTAAAAGCTAAAACTAAAATACTAATAAAAAAATTAAAAACTTCACTCCCCGGTGGTGACGCCAAAAACCTGATGTGTCATTGTGTGTAAGTGTTATTTATTATCAAGTTTTACATGTATATTTTGCTGACTTTACCTAAAAACAACACTAACGGGCAGTGTACCCGATCAGTTGTAGCTTCGTTGGTAAGTAGGGTGTCGATCACTAAGAGCGAGAGTGTTGATTCCTAAGTCTATCAGTATTTTAGTTATCTATGTTAGTTCTAAGTCTGAGAAACTGGCACAGGTTTTGGTGGTAACTTAAACCTATCTTAGATACTATAACACACGCAAGCAGATAATCAAAAGATAAATGAGCGGTCAAGCCAATTTTAAGGAAACTGTATTAACCATGAATAATCCAATTAAAATGCAGGTTTTTTTATTTGTGCAATGATTGACTTATCTCGAGGGGAATAACATTCCTAGATTTAGGCGGTACTTCTTCCTAAAACCTAGACACGCTAATTTACACAATTAGACGCATCAACATAAAGCAAGCATTTGTTGATTATAATCTATCTTAGAAGATTAATAATGGTGATCTTATTAAACCCTAGCTCAACGAGACTTGACTAACTTACTGCTTAATGGCTCTTTATATACTAGTAGTCCACTGTCCAAGTCCTTACCAAGGGAATCAAAACGTCATTTGTTGATCCCAGGTCACCTGCTAGTCTAACTTGTTCACTAAACCAATAGAAAGGATATGTAATTAATTGTGATCCTATGATTCTAGTTATATAAATTACGGATATGGAGAGCTATCCCGGTATCTAGCTAGCACGATATTTTACATTCCTAGATCCAGTTGAATAATAGGTCGCATACTTAAGCACGTAAACGAGTATAAATTGATAAACATAATCAACAATCAACGATAAATTAAGAAACTGAGATAAACAAACCAAACATTTAAATCTTCATAAACATGGCTAATACCTAAAGGTATTAGCCCATAACCCTTGTAATGAATACAAAATAGTAATCGAATCAACCAAGGTAAACTAAACGAGTTAAACAAATGATACCAAAAATCGAATGATTATTAAGAGTATGAGGATCACAAGGTGTTTCCTATGGAATTAAGCACGTTGCTTGACCTTCTTTGCTCTTCTTGTCTTCTGAAAATCGACTTTTGTGGTTAAGGTATCAAAATATGTTCAAGCACACCCAAAACTCGTGTTTAGGGATTTGTATTTATAGTTATTAAAAATTCGTTGATACGCCATATTGGTTGAGGTTAATACGGCGTATTGGGGGTTTCTTGGAGTAGGGACCACGTTCAATATCTTCCAGAATCTTCAAATAATCTTTAATACGGTGTATAGAGTCTTTTGGATACGGCGTATTGCTCTTTCATTCTTCGTGGTTTCTTGTGAAGTGAAGGCACAAATACGCCGTATCTTCCTTGATGGATACATCATATAGGTTGTCAAGACAGTATCTTAAGATTTCTTCGTTTAAGCTCAAAAATGCGTGCCTTTTAGCATAACTTTACCAATTACTCCATAATTACTACAAATAACAACTTTAAGCAATTAAGTACCAATTCATGTAATAATTATACAAAATGGGTAAGAAATATGGGATAAATAATGCTATAAAAGTGACGTTATTTGATATAATCAGATGCCATCAATTCTTTAAGTTTCTCCTTATCTGAAGATGAAGGAGCATCTTGAGTAGAGGCCATCAATTCCTGGATTGTCTCCTTATCAGAAGATAAAGGAGCAATATAAGTCCCAGGGGATCTAATGGGTGTGGGTATGGGTGTATCCCTAATCTCCTCTATTCCCTTCTATTTCCTCCTGATCAAAGCATTTCTAGCTGACTCTTCCTCCTCATCATCATCATGAATAATCAAAATGTCAACACTTTATTTCACCTTCGGACTTTCCTTTTGACTCCCGAATTCTAACCTAGTGTCGGGATCTTTTTGGGTATTAAGAATTTTATCCATAAACTCATATGTATCTACATTCTCGTCTCTTTTCACAAGTTTCTCTATCTCTTCATTAAACAAGTGTTCTTGTATTCTTTCCAAATTCTACTGAGCTTCTAAGTCTTCAAGATTTCTTTGTGTGGTGATACTCACTTGAGTATTTGTATTTCAAGATCCAATTGACTTTGAATGCGAAACCTAATGATAGTTGGTTTGCATGGAGTACTTGATTCTCCTTGAGTTGTATCAGGGTTAGGTGTCCTAGGGGAGCTAGGTGTTATATGCGTTCCTTGGGTAGACTCAATCGGGTGTGACTGAGTCGTAGGAACATATACCCGAAAGATAGAAGCATACATCCGATAATGAGCTGTCAGCTTCATTTCCTCTGCCAGCATTAATTTTGGAATCTCCATTCATTCTCCTTCCTTGTTCTTCCTAAAGTTGAACACAGACTTAACAACTTTATCTTCTTAACTCTGTGATAATGCTCATGTAGTCTTCTTGGAATGTCGGGATTCTCAATCATGTAATTATCAATAATTATCTTTGTAACCTTGGGCAAGGAATTAGTTCAGTTGGATGTAAGAGTGAATAGTATAGCCCTTCCCAAAGTAATTTTGAGTAGTCCACATGCACATTGTTGATGAAACAATTTAACATCGGCATGATTTGAAATGGTGGTTGATCATGACCTGTGACTCTTGTAGTTAAACATCTTACAAAGATTTTAACAAGTATCTGCCACAGTTGAGAGAGTCATTTTGACACGAAGTGTGAGGGAAGATGTATTAGTAGAGAAAATCCAAGATCATCCAGAAAGAATGGAAGCATCTGACTGAAAATAGGAGCAACAACAAATCCATCATTGTTATTGTCAGTAGCTTGAGGCATTTGGAAAATACGTATGAAGTCAGCTACTGATAACTTGAATTCCTTAGTGTCGAGGAAAAACTTGAACTTATCCTACAAATCATCCAGCTTGAGTGTATGCCAGAATTACTAAATGTAAAACCAAGGTACTAAAGCAGAGCCAACCATAAATAGTCATAGTGGATGATTGTTCAGAATGTCTCAAATAATCTTTCTTTCATTTGGACATTTTGGGTTAACGAGATCAATCTTCTTGTTTGCATGCTTTAGATCATACTGCTTGTGTGGTGGACACAGATCATCTCTGGAGACATCTTGTTGTTGTTGTGCCATGATGAATGATGAATGAGTGACAAGAATGTGTTAGATAAAAAACAATTCATATTTAACATTTTTGTCTCTTTCCGCTATGTCTGTTATATGTTTTGGCAATTGTTTTTGAACATATTTTTGATCAGTTTATTTCTCATGTGCTTTTTTCTTGCTTTTATGATCACATGCCATACGCTTTATTCGCATTATTATTTTGATTTCACTTTTTGTATGTTTTGGCAATTCTTTTTCGAACACACTTTTGACTTGATTTTTCACGTATAGTTTTCATCTCTCTTCCTGTTTTGAATTCCTCACCAGAAAATATTTGTTTATTGATACTCTTTTAAGAATAATGAAGATAACCTCTGATTTTGAATAAGATTCTATTTTGAAAAGACAAAAGTTATCAAACATATTCTTAAAACTTGTTTTGAAAGAGTACTATTTTGACACCACACTCATATCTTTTTGACATGAACTAAGATTTCACCAATTATGTTTCAAAGACTTTTTGAATGAATGACACTGCTATAGAGCAACATTCTCTTATATATCAACTGAATGGTCACTAAGTCGCTACCACATTCTAAACTTAACCTAATTATGATGTTGGAATTAAAAGTTAACTACCCCAAACGGCCAAGTTCCCACTGTAGAACCAGCATATACGGTACCATCGGCACAATGGAACCGCCCAATGTTGCAGATGGAACCGACATCTGCAGACAATAAGCCTTAATCTTTAAAAAATTCTAAAAGATGAGACAAATGGTTTCTAATACCATTTTCATCTAAAAGGGTGATCAATATATTTTCCTAGATGTTGCAAGAGGTTTTTAGAAAACCTAAGAGCTAAGATCCTATAACTTTTGAATAAAACAAACGCTCCAAATTCTAAATAAAGAGATTAACCAAGAGGTACAAATAGCTTAAGAAAATACCACAAGCACAAACAATTAAGTTCACAAACAAACATTCAAGTATTTAGAGGCATACAATAAAGAAGATAACAAATATTCATTCTTGAACACATGTAAGATTATTTTACCAAACACATCATTAAAAGGCATAGCACCGATTTAGCACACACCTACTTCTTCTTCTTCCTAAGGTTGGAGAGGAAATGACCAAAGCACTTAAACATCTATTTTTTGCTTTAACTCCTCTGATGTTCCTCCGGAAATGGGTGGAAGTTGGTCAACGTACACGATGGGGTCGAGAGTGAAATTGTCAACCAGATCAACTTCTTCGTGAGTTGGAGGTAGAGGTAGAGAGGATGATGAACCAGAGGATGTTTGAGGATGAGGTCTCTTTCCATCGACCATGAACCTACGAGCTTGTCCCTCGGTGAGAGAAACCATGACATGATCCACAAGGTAGTGTAAGTTGGTGATAGCAATCGGTTGGGTTGTGAGGACATGCCTATTGTAGATATGAAGTAATCTTTGAACTATAGAAGAAAGAACTAGAGAGAGAAAGTGGAAGGAAGGAAGTATTTCTAGTGAGAGAAAGTAAAAGAAAAGAAATGCATTAAGAGTGAAAATGAAAATAGAACCAACCAACCACCTCTTCAAGGCATGGAGAGGTGTTTATATAGTACCTATGGCCGACCATGGAAGGGCTTTGTGGGCTTTCCATGGGCCTTTTGGCCCTATTAGATTATTAATCATACATTGGACTAATTACTAGCTTTGAATAGCTAATATTTGAAGTGACCGATACTTTTTATGTTTCTAACAATCTCCCCTTAAGGGAGGTCACTCAAATTTACAAAACTTTAAACTTAGCATGGTATGATTTATCTTTAGTCTTGAGCTTGTAGTCTTTAACTTTAATCGTTAACTTGTGATTTAATGTAGTGATCATTGACTTTAGGTTAGAGCTTGTTCCTTTATCTTGACTTGAATGTGAAAATGTAATCTTGAGCCCCTTAAGATCATCAACCAAGCATAATCTCGTTTCGCCATCTTGTAAACTTTGCCATCTTGTGAACTTGTGACTTCTGGACCGACATACTCATACCTTTCTTGAAATGTTATCTTGGAAAGCCTTTTAATAATGCATCTTTCTTGAGGTTCTTTAACTGTAATACTTCGTCACTTCGAGAAAGACATTCGGTATCAGAGAAAGACGTTACGTTCAAGAAAGACATACGGTATCAGAGTAGCGGAAGTCTTGAAACATGTACTTGACGTTTTATGATGTCCTTATGTTTGTCGGTCGGGTATGAGCATGTGACTTATGAATCGTAACTCCTCGGGAATCAGCTGAACCAATCGTCGGGAATACCTGCAGGTTTAGGTTAGTGATAATCAACAAATATGGACGAGAGTGTCTTTGTCACTTCGTCGAATACGGTTTCAATAACCACAGTTCCCCGTTGATCAGTATAAATACTGCATCTGATCAGGTATAATTATGAAGAGTCTCCTTGATAGGGTTTTGCAGCTGCACTAGCCGTTCTCATTACCGCAACGTCTCAAAGCAAACAACATGGTATGAGTGAACCAGCAAAACGAAGTCTCACCAATTGAATAGAAAAATTGATTTGAAAATCAATCAATGTATCACTTGCTAAAGTGTTTTTGTGACACATCAAGAGTGTTAATCATTTCAAAAATTCATCAGCAACCATAAATCCATTTCCTGGAACAAGTTTGATTCTTATAGAATTGCACCATCGTTTCTTTCTAGTTGTCACAAGTTTGATTCATATAGAATCGCACAAGTCATCTACCATGAACATGTTTGATGTTGGCTCAAGCAGGATTTCCATCTTCACTGTGAATACTTGAGTATCACTCGGATGTTCTAGCAAAATCACAAGGATAATGCGTAGGACTCTTTATAAATTTCTCGTCACATTGTGTGAGATAGCAAGCATAATTTCGACAAGTGTCCTATGAGATTTATGGATGATCTCTTTTGGCTCTAGACTCAATAGTACGCTTTGGTTTTAGTGATCGGAGGCTGGAGCAGACTGTTACCTTTTCAATATCAACTAACTCGGAGTGAGAAAGTCGATAGAAATACGTGTAATCTCTGTGAGAAATGAAACAAGAGTCTGTTGAGAGACCTTGAGTGGATAGGGAGGGTTGTGCATAGCGTTACTAGGTCCATGACTGTCTTCAATGTGAGATAACAACTTGTGTTTCTGACAGCTTATGTATTGACTCGGTTTCTGCCTAAGTGTATGGAGGGCTTCTTTCTTTTCACCCTTTATCCTTACATTTCTTATTTCAAATTTTCTTCAATCTCCCTACAATGCTTACCCCGAGACTTCATAATGAGAACAAACATACTTGTACTGGGTTTTTCCAGTGTTAGCTCCATCTCAGTCGGCATTATTCTTGATTCTCACTTTTTCTCCTTTTGTATCATGCCTAAGGACTTCTACACTAACTAGTGGATATCCCTGGGTAGATCCCTCCGGTTCTGGCTGGATCATGGGATTTGAATACCTATGCCTAACCACCTTATAACTCCATAAATTTAAGTACATGGTCGGTCTTTTGGGTATTCCATCATAATCAAAACTAAAATCATTAAAAAGTTCAATAAAAGTGTTTGATATAAATATCAAAAGATTTACATTTTGATAGTTTTTTTTCATCATCACTAAAAAGTTCCCCCTTAACATGTGCATCGTAATCGTAGTACATGATAAGTTTGGAGTGCATTGAGTCCATTTTATACAATCACATTTCAATACAAATTAGATGCAGTTTAATCATATTTTCTCCCCTTATCCAAAATGTTAATCCCTTGATATTTTGGATATCAATCGATTAAACGTTCGGGGACAAAATGTAACACAATATCTAACAGGAACATTTTAATGCTCCTCCTTAATATTTGAGGGTATATAAGACAGTGCTGAGTACAATAAGTTGAAATTTTTTGAATTTACTAGGAAATTCTTAAAAAAATGTTGTACTCGAGCACTTCTTTTTATCACCATTAAGTCTACACTAAATATATACAAATTCACAAGTTTTTAATTTTTTTACAAGGTATGACATGTTATGATGAGGACATCATATGATTAAACCATATGGTCCTCTGCAGCAGCCGAAAGTCTCCCTCGTACGGTCTGCTACTAACAAATTTCTCCAAGCTTCGCATAATCCTTCTGGTCTTGAGCTATTTATCAATAGCATGGATCATAGCTCCCGCTTTATCTCTGTCACTTTGTCTCCAGATAGCCTGTGTTAGATACTTCATCCGGATTCCCTTTAGAAGATCATCAAGAGCAGTCCGAACATCATTAAGTGTACCGTCACTAAACTTGTGTAACTCATCAATACGCATCAATATGTTCTTCTCATCTTTATTCTGGTAAATGAAACCTCTGGGATTTGAGAATGCTGTATAAGCTTCCCTTCATTTAAGATCTGATCTGTACGTATCCGGCTTTGTAAGGTTGAGCTTCTTTTGGTAACTTTCGACACCTAATTGAAGATCTTCCAATGAGACATTAAAAGCTAGGCGTTCTTCAATAGTGAGATTTGTCGACTTGCCTTGAACAAGAAGAAGCAATATGTCTTCGATGTCTTGAATGCGAAGCCTTTTGAAATCGCCTTCTTTGAATTTGTACAGCTTGTCATCATCTCTACGAATAGTGATCCAATCCAGATGCTTGTAATTATGTCATTCGACTATTTGAAGCTTTGTGACAACAATGATTATGCATTTAGAGTATACATCTCGAGCAGATTAGCAGCAAATCCATAGAATTGTTGTCGTTTTCGCCCCCCAATGTGATATTCCCTAGAGTGCATGTTTGTCATAGCTAACCGGCACTTGACTCCACATTCTGTTAGGGACCAAATCTTTAATCTATTTGATGTGCATGTAATCTACAACCTTGGTCTTCGTCACTAAAGTTGTATATTTTTGACTTACGACAACCACCTTTTAAGATACTCCGAGGTCCGTTGTTGATGAAGTGTTTGAAAGGAATGACTTGACGACCTTGAGAATCAGGTATCAATGGTAATGGCTTGCGCAGATCATGTGGATATTGCTGACCTTCAGGGTTGTTCTAGTCTAATTGATCAGTGGTTGCCTTGTAGACTTCTTCAAGGAAATATTCAAGTTCCACCAGACTCTTGCATGATCCTTTCATCAGCTCGAATGTTGGACCGGCTAATAATTCTAGAGTCAGAGTGTCAACTTTGAGCCGATTCATCACGAATGCTAAGAAGTTTAAAGGAGTGTCCATTACCTCAGTAATGAGTTACGAGTATCTTATTTCCTTGTCAGATTGTTGATCCAAGGTTGAATTGGTCTATGAGCAGCAGGCAAACTCTTGTTCCAATTACGATCAGGAGTTGGAGGTTTTGCTGGTTTTTGAAACCAATCATGATGCTGAGTGGTATCATCAACAGGTTGATCTTCAGTAAATCCTGTATCGAACTCCTGATGTGCGGGTTCTTCCAAATCTTTGGTAGTGTGCATTGGCTCCTCTGCCTGAGCAGACTTGTCAGCAGACTCGTGATGAGATTTGGACCCTTCAGTAGACTTGCCAATTGTCTTGGAGGTCTTTTCCTTTGGTGCACTGGTTGACTCTGGTTCTTTTCCAGCTATTCTTCTCTTAGACCCCCGGTTTGATCTAGCGGAGGGTTCTTCGTCTTTATCCTTATCATCTCGACGTCTTTTAAATGAGACAATATCTCCATATGTGTCAAGTATGAGTTTGTCACTTTCGTAAGCGTCAACCAATGCTTTGTAGAGATTCTTCTGTTCATCAGATCTGTGGATAGACTTATTACTTTCCATCTTATCTATGAGAATCTTCTTCAGCTCAAGTTCAGATAGGTTGGCGACTACAGCATGAGATGTCTTAGATTCATTGGATGAACGAGTCAGAACCTCTGCTTCAAGTTGTTTATTTACAGTATTCTTAATTTTTAGCAAAATCTTGGAGACTTGTGCCTTAACTTGTTCTTTGACTTGCTCCTTGATTATTTTCTTTATTTTGTCATCAAGTGTATTGATGAAGTCTTCATTTTCGTCTTGAGCTTCATCTCTGAGTCTGTCTGACTGTAATTGAACAGCTGTTTTGACGGCTTCATTCATCTTGTTAGCAAGGTACGTATCAACAATGCCGGGAATTACAGAAACTACTATAGCAAATTGGTTCGTTTGCATGAATTCCGAGAAGTGGTTTTTCAAAGTTTTTAGTCTATGGTCAAACCCGAATAAAGAACCAAAGTTAGGAAGATCTTGTAAGGAGGAACTTAGAACAGTTGTTGGTGTGGGAACTGGTGTTTGCTGGGGATGTGTAATGAGAGGAATGGGTGGTGGAGGAAGTGTTGTTGTGGACAAAAGAGGTGTCTCAGCAATAGTAGTAACCGAAACATCTACCAGAGAAGTTGACTTAGTGTTAAGATTGAATATAGAGTCAATACCTGTATCTGGACTAGGGTTGAGCATGTTTGAAACGAAGCCAGATGACACAGAAGAACTTTGTTGTTGACCTTCAAGATTGATCGGAGTTATGATTACATGAGTGTCTTATATTACTTGAGTAGTTTGAATGATAGTGCGTGGAGTATCTGTCATTTAGTATCTCTTCCCTCCAGATTGACGTTTACGTCCCTATACAGTTCATCCACTTCTTCCTCTTTATTTGTTTCTTCTTCATCCATCTCTTCTTCCTCAACATTCACACCTTGAATTTCTTCATCACTGTCTTCATCATTAGTGGATTCATAATGAGAAGGTGTTTGAACCCTCAGATCTGAACCCTCTTCTTCTTTATCTTCTTAATCATGAGTGGAAAACTTGGGATGAACAAAGTCATCACCATCATTGTCTGACTCAGTCTATTCGTTGTCATCTCCTTGATCTACATCATCTACATTATCAGCATCATCATTATCAGCATCATCATCATCAGCAATGTTATCTTCTTCTTTATTAATGTCTGCTTCATCATCATCTTCTTCATCATTAGACTTACAAGATATTTACTCATCGTTAGATCCATATGTAGGTACATCGGGAACCCCTGGTGTAACACCAGTTCCTTCATGTGCACCTGAACCGCTAGGTTGTGAGTTGTGAATTTATGTTTTGCTTCTTTTGATGGCCAGTTTCATTTGTTTACCTCAGACAATGCAATTTCAGATAGAGTCTTTAATCCTTTATCAAGTTACTTCCTTTTTCCTGATCTAGCCACTTTAGCAGTAGATTTAATTCTTTTACCGGTAGGAGCTTTAGGTGCTTGTTCAGTCTTCTCCTTGGTAGTTCGACGTACATACTTCGGTTTTGGAATCGCCTTTCCAGTAGCAAAAGCATAATAAGTCTTGTACGCTTTAGATTCTTTCATAGCTTGAGTGGTTAAGTTATCAGGAAGAATGACACCGTACTTTTGAACAACTTCATGCTAAGGGTAGAATCTCATTGTGGTGAGAATAGGGTCATCGTTTGCCATATGCCAGTCCACCTTATTTCTTCTTGGAATTGATTGATCTTGTGACACGAAGTGATTAATGATGACTTTTGTGAATCTTGGATAGTACATGTCTTTATTCCTTTCGGACACCTTGTTTTCGATTTGATAAACTAAGTCCTCCCATAGAAGGTAGACATAGTCAACTTTCTTCTGGTGATACATGCCCTAAAGAATTTGAGCCTGAGAGAGTCGAAGAAGATTAAGTCCAGTTACTTTACCACTAAGACATTTGTTGATGATTGTGCCGAATGTTCTCCATGGTTGAGGTAGAATTTCAACTTTGACCTCAGAGAGTGACTTGATGTTACCAGGGTAGCCAAGATCACTCAAGAAAACAAGTATCTCCTCTTCAAATGGAGGATCGACAAACTTCTGGCCAGGAACCTTTGGCCAGATTTGGAACATTTGTCTGAATGTTTCCATATCAAAAGAGTAACTTTTCTTGTTCATCTTGAATTTGATGTTATGCTTTTAAAAGGTAATGGTAGCCCAGAATTCATGCATGTAGATAGCAGGAACACTTGTTGTGATCAAGAATGCTTGATAAAACGGTGTGAGAGAAAGAACATCCAGAGCAACTTAAAACATGGGTTCTTTGGGCTTGAATGTGGTGCTTAATCTGTAATTAGAATTGCCAATCCTTAGGCGTTGTTCTCGTGGAACAAGAGCATCGTCAAGGGCTTGTTGATGTTCTTTTGTGATACTCATGATTCTGCTAAGAAAGAATCAATACAGTTTATATATAAACAAGTTTATATAAGACACTATAGAGACCCTTTTTAGGATATGGCACTTAAGGCATGCAACACATTTAGAGAGCTAATCATTGAAAGAGTGAACTTAATTTGGTTTAGTTGATTTAACTCAATTTTAACTTGATTAGTTTTCAAAGATAACCAATTTTAAATTTGCTACCTAACACAAGTTTTAAGACACCTCCTGATTAGAATCTAAGTGTTTCAGATAATTAGCCTTTTGTTTCCGTTAAGTATGATTGAATCATGTTGAGTAAGTGTAAACTGCGAATTTGGTCACAATTGAAAGTTGCGAATTCAGATACTAAATCAATTGTGAATTCGGTCACTGAACCATGCTGCGAACTTGGCCACTAAGGCTCACTGCGAATTCGGTCACTTAAGGCTCACTACGAATTCAGTCACTTAAGGCAAACTGCTAATTCATCTACTATAGCAAACTGTGAATTCGGTCACTTAAGGTATACTGTAAATTCGGTCACTTAAGGCTCACTGCGAATTCAGTGACTTAAGGCAAACTGCTAATTTGTCTATTATAGCAAACTACGAATTTGGTCACTTAAGGCATACTGCGAATTCGATCACTACATAGAACTGCAAATTCGGTCAACACTAACCATTGCTAATTCGGTTGATACTAACCATTGCCAATTCGGTCCAAACTAAAAGCTTCGAATTCGGTTTGAACACAGAACTGCGAATTCATTTAGGTCTACAAATTATGAATCTTAATTCGAGTATTCACATGTTTTGCCATGTAACATCCGAGAATTTTCGGATTTATAAGATAACTATTTTACCCCTTTGACTTTTAGGTCTGGCTTGACTTACAAGAACAACCATCTAAATCACGTTTTCACGGCTCGGACCCTAAAGCAATTCGATGTGAAACGACATTCCTGACAACTTTTCAGTTTTGCCCGAGACCTGGAAACGAGCCGAAAAGGGCTAAAACAGCACCGCAAACATTTTTCGAACAATATACAACGCGGACACACAAAAACAATTAAATTTGTTTTTAATTATCAGTATTTATTTAATAAAAATATTAAATAAATTAGTCATCATTTTTAATTAAAAGCGTTGTTGATAACGCGAATACTCGAGCTTAAATCCATTTTTATTTCGGACAAGACGAAACCGGTTCACAAAATGAATAACAGATATTTTATTAAATGTTATAAAATATTTATGAAACATTATCAAGTAAATACTCATTTTTATCAGAAAAATGATTCGGAAAACAATGGCGCAAGTTTCAAGAGTTGAAACATCCGTTAAGTCCTTCAAACGAGTCCCGAACCGATAATTATCGAAGTTTTACTAAAAAGTTACAAAACGAACCTTGGACTATCTCAACTTGTCACTTTTGATTTAAAGTTTTAATATATATATAAAATTATATATATTCATTTCATTTAAAACAAATAAAACACACACACACCCACATCACTCTCTCTCCCTCCCCCTTTTATCCGGCCACCGCCCCACCACCATCTCCGGCGACTATTCCGGCCACCACCGCCGCGCCGCCGCTGGAAAACTTTTCCGGCGGAGTTTTCCGGTGAAGACCAAAAATGATCCTCGTTAACCGATTTGTCCGACCCACTATGTCACTCTCCTCCACGCGCTATTTTTTTCTTCCCCCTCTCTCTCTGGCAGCCGCCCCACCACAACCAACATCATCACCACAGCCACACACCACCTAGGGTGTGTTTGGTTGTTATAAACCACCGACGAGGGTGCGTTTTGTTTGGCAGTCGCAACAAAGGGTGCGTCGGTTACTGTTCACCGCACCAAGGGTGCGTGTGGTTTTGATAAGCATCAAGAAGGGTGCGGTTGGTTAGGGTTTTCATGGTAGCAAGGGTGCGTCGGGTTTGGCAGAGCACACAAAGGGATGCGTTGGTGTGGTTTTTAATTAAAACAATGAGGGCCCGTTTGGTTTCGGGTATAACCCCACAGGGGTGCTTGTTTCGGTGATACAAGCACCAAAAAGGTGCGGGTGGGTTTATATCACCAAAAAGGGTGCGTTTTGATTTTTGTAGAAATCAACTAGGGGGCGTTTGGCTGTTTATACACGGAAACAGGTGCGTTTGGTTTTGTTATAGAAACAAGGGTGCGGGTTGGTTTTGATTTTGCACCGCAAGGGTGCGTTGGTTTTGAGGGTTGCACCAGCGTAGGATGCGTTTGTTTAGGGGTGTTCGTTTTGGCTGTTTCGGGACAGCCGGGTCCGAGTATAG